>VZTO01012490.1:0-40928 GCA_013400615.1 Syrrhaptes paradoxus
ACAGGCTGCCCAGGGAAGTGTTTTGAGCCACCATTCCTGGAGGTGTTTAAAAGATGTGTAGGTGTGGTGCTGAGGGACATGGTTTCGTGGTGGACTTGGCAGTTAGGTTAACGGTTGGACTTGATGATCTTAAGGGCCCTCCCTAAATGATTCTATAATTCTAGTTGATTGTATGCGTACAAATATATACAACTTCCTTACTTGCCTTTGAGAATTACCTTGCTTACTAGGTTTCAGAATTCATCTGAGAAATTCATTCCTTTATTTCATTCCAATACTTACTGCGCTTGAAGTGCTTTTCCCTCTTTTGTTCACCTTTGTCGCTCCCCTCTGCACCCTCATAGTAGAAACATTTGTTTAATGTGTTAGAGCTATCTTAAAAGAACTTCCTATCTATTAAGCCTTCCGGAACTAAGTATTTTGCTGCAGAATATTGCTTTGTAAGCTTATGCTTAATTAATGCTTGCTTCCACTGAATGCAATATACCAATTTTTTAAATATTGAATTATTTTATAAAAATGAAACTTGTCCTCCTGATGCTTTTAGTGATTATTAAAATAACTTTTTAATCCTAAATTAGGGAAGGTGTATCCCATCTGAGTTGTTTTACGTGTGTTCTCTGAGAGGTTTTAAAAGAGCTTGTAACAGTGATGTTTGAGATCTGTCTGCTGGTGGAGGCTTTAAATAATTTATTTATCTAGAGTAGGCAGCATTAACATTTATTTGCAAATCGTGACACGTTGTCTTACTTATATTTTTCCGTATGCTTGTTGTAAGTCAAAGAAACTTGTGTACGTGTTACAGATTGTTGTGACTGTTACTTTTCTCCATGCTTGCTTTCTGGGACTTGACACTGCATGTTTCCGAGACCCACAGCTGTAATTCAGTTACAACTAACTCATGATAAGCATTGCCCTTTTCTTTGCAGTCTATCATGTCACTTTTTGAATAGTACCTGTACTACCAGGAAGCTCTTAGGCACTGTATTATATGTTCTTTGCGGGGTAATAAATTCAATTGTTTGTTATTAACTGTTGCTTATAAAGCTTTAGGGAATAAAGAACTCAAAACTATTCAACCTGAGTATGATTTGGGGTTATTTTTGTAAATGTTATTGAGTTTTCTACATACCATCATTATTATATATATAACAATTACTGCATGTTTTAATGAGATCTTTTTTTGTGCACGCGTTAACTGTATTATTTTGTACAATCTTTAAATAATTCAGAAGCATTTGAATGGAAACTCGGTAACAACAAGAAGTTTCTTTGGTTTCTTACTATTCTTACTGAAAGTTAGCCAGTGCAATTAAACTCTGACTTACTTCTGGCGGGTTACATTTACAATATAGTATCAAGCTATGATGATGAGATCCTCTTTAAAAGATCGATAGGCTGAATCATAAGCCTCATATGTTCCTGCTCCCACTGGGATAATTTAGCTTCAGTTTCAGCTGGAAAAGAATTAGTCAATGAGTAGGACCTGTGGACTGTCACCTCAGCCTCTCAGCACTGGTGACAGTCTGGGTTTTTTCAAAGACAACAGTACATGTTACATGGGTGCAAACAGCACAGGTGCTCAGTGCACAGTCTGTATTACAATGTGTAAGTTTAAAGTTTCTGAGGATGACAAATATCATGCCACTGATTGCTCTCTTTTTAAATATTTTTCAGAAATTCAAAAATTTCAGGGTTCTGAAGGCAAGAAGGAAGATGAAGAAAAGAAGTATCTTGATGTTATCAGCAACAAAAACATAAAGCTGTCAGAAAGAGTTCTGATCCCTGTCAAACAATATCCAAAGGTACTGTAAATGTGGTCTAACATTTAATCTTTCTTAATGGAAAGTGCAATGAAAAAGTCGTACACTTAACCATTTGTTGTTGACTCTTAGTATGCAGGCTTTGCAATGTTAAAAACAAAACCAAAAGCGAAAGAAGAAATGAAGCTCCTATTTGAATTTACGTGTTATTAGCTATTAGCTAACTTTTGTCTTGGGGCCTTTCTGAAAAGCTATTGAAGTGAATGAGAGGTTTTTTTTACTTCTGGTAGTTTTGTAGCTGGTCCTTAGGCAAACTGTTGAGGTGTTTTCTTATAGTTGCTTTTTTTCCATGTGTATCATCTTTTTAGAAAATAAAAGACCAGTTGGCCAAAAAAAATACTGTATCAGAATAGAGAAAAAAATGTTCCAATAACTCTGAAAAGTCAATTTAAGTGTGCTGCAGCTTCTTCATGTAGGAGTTGGGGGATTTTTTCTGGCGTAATGAGTCTTAAAAGACAAGGTAGCAGGATTACTGCAAGGTATGACTTTGACAATGTATGTCCCTGTTTATAAAATTAACGTCTTTCCACAACACACTTTCTTTGTATTATGTTTTGCTCTCCTCACACATACTATGATTAAACAAGAATTTTTATTTTTGCAAAAGAGCTATAAATCCAAGCTGCTTGTCGGAAGTTGTAGTTTTTATTTCAAATGAAAGGAGAAAATGTGAGGTGTGTTTTTCTGTTGGTGTTTTTTTTTTTTGTGTACAGTGCTGTATTTACATAAACAGTTGTTCTAATAGTATTCAAACTGACTAAATAAACATCTCTATTTATCTCTAGAGTATTTTTTTCTTGCTAATTTATTATCACATGTTATTTGGTTCACCATTAGCCTTGATTACACTCTCAGTTTTTTGCTTTATACTTTCATCAGTAAGAGCAATAAATTACAGTGGGTAAAAAGCCCATCAAACAAAATGAAAGGTGTAAAAAATTGAGATTCAGTGATTCTAGCTGACATTTACCTCCTGACTAGTGAATATAAAACTGAGATAATGTAATCATCCAAATGGTAAAGACCTTAGAAATGCACACAGTGCTATAGGGAATTATTTTTTTGCTGCATGGCCTGAGGTGCTTTGACAAGCTTTTTGGTATTTTGTGTAAATGCTATAGGTGACGTGAAGTTCTTAATAAGAGTATAATAGTGCTGTAACTTTATAATGGCAAATGTGTTAATTATTCAGAATACTATTTGATNTTTTTTTTATTTTAAATGAAAGAAGAAAATGTGAGGTGTGTTTTTTTTTTGGTGTTTTTTTTTTTTTGTGTACAGTGCTGTATTTACATAAACAGTTGTTCTAATAGTATTCAAACTGACTAAATAAACATCTCTATTTATCTCTAGAGTATTTTTTTCTTGCTAATTTATTATCACATGTTATTTGGTTCACCATTAGCCTTGATTACACTCTCAGATTTTTGCTTTATACTTTCATCAGTAAGAGCAATAAATTACAGTGGGTAAAAAGCCCATCAAACAAAATGAAAGGTGTAAAAAATTGAGATTCAGTGATTCTAGCTGACATTTACCTCCTGACTAGTGAATATAAAACTGAGATAATGTAATCATCCAAATGGTAAAGACCTTAGAAATGCACACAGTGCTATAGGGAATTATTTTTTTGCTGCATGGCCTGAGGTGCTTTGACAAGCTTTTTGGTATTTTGTGTAAATGCTATAGGTGACGTGAAGTTCTTAATAAGAGTATAATAGTGCTGTAACTTTATAATGGCAAATGTGTTAATTATTCAGAATACTATTTGATGAAGATAGTAGAATGAAAGACAAACTATTTGAAAGACAAATGCAATGTTCTATCCAATGTAGTGCCTGAATATGATTAAATTACCCTTCATTTACTTTAATTAACTTGTTATATTAATGAGTAGTAAAAGATATAAAGTATTTTTACAGGTTTTGAGCAGTGAGACAAAAAAATCAGTGCAGTGGAAATGAAGTGCATATTCAGTAGTACAAAATACACTCTTGGAAAGTTTCTGTACTTGATTTGCTAGCAATATGCTGTGCTTGGCATGCAGTTATTCTCAGAACTGCAGGTTTCCTGCTACCATCTAGTAACCATCCTTCAAGGGTTGCATTTGCCATTTGTATCAAACTGCTAATAGCTGCGTTCTAGTGCTCTCTTTTCTTGATGAATTGTGTACATTAGGATGGTCATAATCAGTACACAGTGGTTGCTTCAGATTCCTTTATAAATATCAAAAAAAGTAGTAATTGGGTAAAAAAACAAAGACATTAATTTCATATATTTAGCAGAATATGGTAGTAAGAACAGTTGATCAGACTCATAAACAGTTGAAAGAAATGCTGCATGATTTTACCTGAGAGGCATTAATATTTGAAAGAACGTTATTTCAAATTATTAATTCGTTGTTCGCTGATAAGCTTTTTTGCACAGTGCTGGGTGAATGGGGTTCTGTAAATCTGAAGAAAGTGCCCAAGAGTATAAAATTTTGGAAAAAAATTCTGACCAGTTGAAAAAACCAAACATATGGTTTGCAGACTCTCTATTTAACAATGACATCAATCCTTTAAAGCTATTTGCTCTTATTTTAATTATAACTAGAAATATAAATTGCTCCAAGGGAATCCCTGGCCTGAAGGTTTATTGTTGTCTGCATGTGTCATGGTTTAAGCCCATTCGGGAAGTAAGCACCATATGCAGCCACTCACTCACTCCTCCTCCCCAAAGTGGAATGACGAGGAGAATCATGAGAGCAAAAGCTAAAAAACCTCATGGGTTGAGGCAAGTACAAGGAGGGATCACTCACCACTTATGGTCATGGGCAAAAAACAGACTCGACTTGGGGAGAAAACAAAACAATTTAATTTGTTAAGAATCAAAACCAGAGTCGGATGATGAGAAAGAGAACCACATCTTAAAAAGACGCCTTCCCCCCACCTCTCCCTTCTTCCCCGGCTCAAAGGCTTTGTTCCCAATTTCTCTACCTTCTCCCCAACAGTGGCACAGGGGGGCAGGCCATGGGGATTGCAGTCAGTCCATCACATGTTGTCTCTGACATGCCTTCCTCTTTGGGGAGGGAGGACTCCTCACACTTTTCCCCTGCTCACACGTGGTGTCCCTCTCATGGGAGAGGATCCTTCACAAACTTCTCCAATGTGAATCCTTCCCACGAGCTGCAGTCCCTCACTAGCTGCTTCAGCCCTCCCACAGGCTGCAGTTCTCCACTAACTGTTCCAGCATGGGCCCTTGCCACAGAGTCCTGGCCTCCTTCAGATGCAGCCACCAGTTCCAGTGTATGGTCCTTCATGGGCTGCAGGTGGGTATCTGCTCCACCATTAATCTCAATGGCTTCAGGGGGACAGCCTGCCTCACCGTGGTCTTCACCAGGGGCTGCAGGGAACTCTGCTCTGGCACCTTTTCCCTCTCCTTTCTTTTCACTGCCCTTCGTGTCTGCACAGTTGTCTCTCTCACATCCTGCTCCTCTCTCTGCTGCAGGTTTTTTTGCTGGCTCCTGAAAAGCTCCCAGCTATTGGGTGGGGGCTGCGCTGGGTCGGCTGGGCCAGGGTTGCAGCAGAGGCTGGGTGGGCAGGCAGGCAGGACCATGGCCACACTGCCCACTAGGTTCCCTGCGCCCCTCACCCCTCCTAAATATGTCATTGGCAGAGGCGCTGATGGTCTCGCCATTGGCCAGAGGTGGGTCTGGCTTGGAGCTGGGGAAGCTCCCAGCAGCTTCTCACGGGAGCCGTCACGGTAGCCCTATCCCCACTGCCGAACAGGGTAGAGCCCTTCAGTGACAGCTGTAGAGTCAGAAGCAGCGTTGTAAGGTTTGAGCAAAAGTTAATTGAACACAAAAGGCTTCTATGGCTAAACACCTCTTGAAGTTGCAGAGTAAGTATTATGAAATTATCTCTACACAAGTGTCTTACAGTCTGATTTCTGAAATTGCTGGTGCAGACAACAGGAAAATAGCATCAAAGACTGTAATTAGCAGCAGCTGTTTTACGTTACTAGCTGCGTTAAAGATAGAATCTCCTCTCCTCTTCTGTAAAACAGAGATCTGAAAAAAGATTTAAGGATGTTATTTGATCGTTCAGCAATGATTTTTTTCACAGATTAATTGTTTCAAATCTCAGCAGCCCAAGTAAAAACAGCATCTCATTTACACATACTCCTCTCTGCAGCAGATCTTTTTAATGCCCTCAAAATTTATTCTGAAACGGTGATGCAGTGTCATGTGTTTGTTGATCCTTTTTCCTGGCCCATAGTCCCATTACTTTCATGACATGTGAATTTCAACTAATCCAGACCAACAAAAATACTCAAGAGACTCTGTTACAGACTCTTCAATTTTTTCAGCTTTCGTAACTCTTCAGCTTAAAACTTGCATGAAAATACCCAGGGCATGTCCGTAAGGATTTTGCCATTTTTCAGTTGAAAGTTGTAATTCAAATGCATCAAATATGGGAAAAGAGTGTGTTATTTGAGAGGAAAAAAAAAAAAAAAGAAGCAAACAGAAGTCTGAAATTATCTTGTTGCTGGAAAAAAAAAGCCACAGTTTAGAGGCTTGATGGGAAACTTTGTCATTTGCATACCAATACCTAGCTTTCAGAAACTCAGAGTTACTGTATGGGCTTAGGGTCAAACCAACCAAATAAGTGTAACTTACACCTTCAGTTATAATTATGAAGATTTCTCTAGAAAACCTTGGATTTTCAGTAAGCGTCTTCTCATCATATGACTTACAAAAAAAGTTACTTCAGTTGGAGTATCAACTTCCAGTTCAGCTATATAGATTTAATGATTTATTTCCAGTTTTTCTTTCTAGAAGTTAAATTCTTATTTGATTAAATCTGAGTTTGGGTATTTGTTTTCTTTCTGATCTGTCAGCAGGTAAATTAGTCTAAATCTAATGGAGTTGAAATAACACGGACAAATTTAGAGCCAAAATGCTGAGTTAAGTTACGGTATGACCATTTACATTCAAGATGAAGAATTTCCAGTTTTATAAAATTTCAGTTACATTGAAATTGCACATTTGGGGGGGGGGGGGGGGGGGGAACCAAACCAAACCAAAAACCAGCAGTTAATCAAGGAATAAATTGTCCACATTAGTTAGTAAAGAATAGGAGGTGCAGTTAAGTTGGAGGTGATGACAACTGGAAATAATGAACTTTTTCAGTGGGGGACAGAAATCAATACAATGTCTTTTGAACAAAAGATGATGTTTAATAGTTTTCTAATTAAATGTTTATTGAATTGAGTTGTCTATACATAAAAGAGGATAGGATGTTTATTATATAATTATGTAAGTATAATACTAAATGAAATTAACTACAATTTGCTCTGATAGTAGAGTGAGTCATAAAGTTAGAATGTTTTAAAACAAAATCTCAGTTTAAGTACAGAATTGTATTTCAATTTTCCCTCTAGCGGTTTGTTAGATAATGAAAGTTATCAAAATGTAAGATACAAGAAGCACGTCCTGCTAACTACCAGGATCTGGCAGGGGTGAAAAAGATGACAAGCAGGTTGATGCTTCTCAATGACTTCCATGATGTAGAGTTGCAAACTGTGAGGGACTGTGTCTTCAGAGGATGCAGTGTAATAAAGCCTCTTCCTTGCACAAAGGCTCAGCTGATGAGCAATAATGGTTTAGTTCAGACACATGGTCTGGTTTCATCTGAGCTTCCTAACTCCTGCTGGCCTCCTCCTGATGTTCCCCTCATTTTGGGGGAAAAAAAGAAGGATATAATCCAGTTCCTTACCCTTTGAAAAGCTGGCACCCTGCTTTAGAGTATGGGTTTCTGGGGAAGAGACTGAAGCTAATGTTGATGAATACTATAAATTAAGTTACATTCCAGATTCTTTATTCTTTGTTTCACCTGTCTCATGATGGTTCCTTGAATGATGAATGACTTGACTGAATTCACCTTTATCAGTCATTTTTTAAACTGGTTATGTTGTATATAACATGTCAGGTTGGAGCCATGGCTCTTGAAATCAAACTTATTTGTTGAACTAAAATCTTGTAAGGTATTTCAGTCTCTGTGTTGTATTCAAACAGAATTCATGAGTAATTTGAACAGCAAAGTACTATATTTCTTTTGTATACATCACACCTCCGAGTGAATGTGTCTACTAAAAACTTTCTTAGGTGGGATTTGAAACAAATTTTAGATTAAATAACCATTTGCAGGAGAAGAACTGGTTTTGTACTTTTTCTAATAAATTTAGCAGAAGTCAATGGGATTATTTTATTTGTTCTAAATAGTTCTCTATGGAATTACAAATAATTCCAATGAGCTTGAACACAGAGATTGTATTAGTTAATGGTCCTGTCCATGTACCAGCAGGAAGGCAGCTATTAGCACTTGATCAGTCATTTCTCAGTTCTATCAAATATGTAGTTAATTAAATAGGTAAAGTTCATCGTTGCTCAGTAACCCAAAATATTCATTTTCCACATGTATATAAAATATATCCTTTGCTTATATATGTTGTTATGTAGATCAGATTAGAAAGAACAAGTAAAGGGCTGTCTGTGTTAGTATGGCAGAAATTTATGACGACAAGAAGATTATATCAACTGAGCTGAGATTTGTTTCTGAAATTTTCCCCATTAACAATTATTCTAGTTGATTACTATATTTTGTAGTATGTCAATTCTATGTTAAAAATCTACAAGAAAAATTTCTGAAGTAATTCAGAAGACTCCTAGCTGTGACAGATCTATACATTTTATTCTCCCCCAAAATGAAAAGAACTTGCTTTCTTGATGTATTTTATTCATTAGTATTTCATACAGAGAAATAAAATGATGCTGATATTTCTGTTCAGTATATTTGGAATTTTAATTGCAGGCATGAACATAAAAGAAAAAATTTAATCAATAGTAAGGGGAAGATGTCACATACTGGTGAAGATAAGGTAAGAGAATTGAAAGAAAACAGGCTAAAGATTTTGGACAGAAATTAGTATAGAGAAACTTCAGTCACAGTGTCAGTAGAAGAAGACCCTCATTAATGAGTAGAGAGTGAAAAAGGATAGTCATTCATGAGACAGGGAAGAGCAAATAGTCTGGAGCATGGGACAGAAGATTCAATGCACAAAAAGGAAATACTGAATTTGAGAGCTTGTTTAAAGCCTGAGCTTTATGTAGCAAAAGCTTTGGTTTGCAACCTTGTCCATGGCACAGTGTAAGTTAGAATGATGTTGACTTTGTTGAAATTCTTCCCCCTTGGTGCCTAGCTTCAACTTAGATGGATTTCAGACTTTAAGGGATGGCTTGTTTTGCTCATGACTTGTGCTTTCTGTAAGTGCAGATACATAAAATAGCTGACAACTCTGAAAAATAAACAGTATGTATATAAAAAATCTTCAGTATTTCAGTGCATCTTTTTTTACTATTCTAAAGATTCAAATAAAACTAAAAAAATTGTCATAATGCTGAATAATATTTGTTTATATAATTTTATACATCGTAAACCCATGACTTCAGGCAAATAACTCATGCAAACTCATGGGTGCTAAAGAATCCATTGTGAATGGTGAGTTTTTCTTTTCTTGTTCTGTCTTTAACATCTGGCTCAGACAATGAATATGGTGATTATTCTTTTTATTTAGCATTCCCCTTTTATGTTTTGTTTCTCTTGAAGCTAACAGTTGCTGTTCTGCTTTCAAAGCAATTGTTGTCATATTAATCGTCTTCAGGTGATTTGTGTGCTTAGTTCTCTTTTAAGTAAGATAGGAAGAAAAAGATACAGTGATAGGTCCATTAGATGGAAGGACAAGAAAATATAAAATTTCTAAGGAAAATGGGACCTGGGCTGTCAGTTCAGTGAATAGCCAGGACTTCAAACTGGGATTACTATTTCTGAAATGAAATGAGGACCTTGTTGATGCATAAGGCAAAAAGAAAATTTGATCTGTTGCTCAATTCTAGAAATGTTTCAAGAGAATAGGTCCCCATTTTATTATTTTTAATAAAAAGAAACAGAGCTAAGTATCTGACTACAGAACAGAGATTTTTACCTGCCCTACCAGTATTTTTACTCTTCCATGTAAGACAAGAAAAGCCTTTATACTTGGAAGGATATTAGAATTTAGACTGATGCCAAACTATATCTGGAGATTATGCTTGTTCTGTTTTTTCAGCTGAATTCTTTAAAGAGAAGCCTGAAGAATGTAAGGCAGAAAATTGCTCATTTAGATAAAGTGTACTGCAATGAAATTGATGCCATGAATATTTGTTTAAATAAATAGTGCTTTCTTATATATCTTGAAAGATTTTTACCCCTGACAGGTCTTCATCAAGTAGCTGAACATGCATCTTTGTAACAAAGTATCACTTTTTATTTTATAAATTTATGGAGGGTTTAAAACTTCCTTTTTAATTTAGGCCATTTTATTTTTTTGTATTGAAATGTAATTGCTGCCCGTAACCTCTGATACACACAACATCAGGTATAATAGGGACAGAAACTTGTTTATATTCTGTGTTTAATATGGAATTTAATAGTATTTGATACTTTATTTAAACCTCTGTTTTCTGGAGTCACTGATATACAGAAAATTATTACAGAAAATTTACATAAAGTGTTTAGTCCTTAAGGTTCGGAAAAATCTCTTGAAAAAGTACTTGAGTAAAAATGATTCAGTGATGAAAAATCAGATCCTAATTAAGATACTTGGAAAAAGTATCTTTGAGTTATATACTATTTAATTTCTGTTTCATACAAAATTTCCTATTAATCTGTATTTTCCATCTTGATAATTAACGTTTGTTTCAAATACCCTAGCAGAAATATTTCAAAATTCAAACTACAGTTTTTCAGTATTGTTGACTTCTTTGCTACAAATAAATAGCTGTTTGTAACCAGGGTATTTGCTTTACATCACTTCTGTATCAGTTGTCCAGCTAACTCTGAAAAATGAAATCAAGTATGTGAACACTTGAATAGAGAAAAAAATGTAAAAAGTTATCGTAATTTTTTTGTTTCTTGATATCTTCCTCTATTCCAACTGAAAAGGCAAAACCTCTGAAACCTCAAAACCTCTCCAGAATTTTACAAGTGATGTAATTCTGCTATTCAGTACAGTTTTTCAGTATTTCCAACTGTACTGAAAAACCAAAAGACACATGAATCTTCTGTCCTGCATTTAATGGCAATGGTTATTTGGAAAATTCAGACAAATACTTTAGCTGTACTTGCAGTAAAATACATGACTAAAACATCACATACACATTTTTATTTTCTGACTTATTTAAGACCTGACGTTTCATCCACCTCTCTACTTACCTTTTCCATCAGGAGATGGATCCTGACTCCAGTATTTCCAGGGCCCATGCCTATCTTACAGAACTCGAGTGGATACAGAAGTAACTTGATTTAATAGGTCCCCATTTTTGTTAATGATTTATCTGTTTTCATAACACTGCTGTTCAAATCAGCTTCCACACCATTAGCTAACCTCTTTGTCATGCTGAGAAATTTTGCTCTGTACAGACTTTTAAAAAAATTGCTTCATAAAATTGTTCCTGACTGCAGAGATTAACATGTATTGCAGATAACATCGTAGAGATTTGCCTCTGTTTTATTTAACCAACCATGGCTGTATAAAATCTTTAGCAATGTAATTAAAACAGCAGCAACATAATTAAAAACAAGTGGTACAAAAAATATTCCCAACATTAAAGGATCTGTTCCCCCCCCCCCCCTTTGATTATATGATTTTTGAAATATTTTTTTGCAGGGTATCTTTCCTTTATTTATACATACAGCCATTTAGTTCAGCCCCCAGCTTTTACTGTTTTCTTCCTTGAACTCATCCTTAAGATTACGAACAGGGGCACTAAATTGCTACTTTGTGATTTACAAGGACTTTACTCCGTGCTGTTACAGTGGAACACAGTATTGCTTTCTGTATTTCAAGGTGGGCTTTTAGAGTAGTTATAATTTAACGTTTCATATCACAGAGTACTCAAAGCCAAAACTAAGTTGGAGACACCCTTTGTGCTCAACATGCTTATCCAAAAAGCTGACAGGTTGGAAAACACAACATAACTAGGAAACAAGACAAATAAAAAGATCAGCAAGAGAGAGATGGTAGCTGGTAGCAGCAGTGTGGAATACAAAAAAGTCCTAACCACTCGCCACTGGGAACGCTGGTTGTGTCTCTTGTTTTCTAAGTCACAAAAACTCTTGCATTGCTCTCTATTCTTTTATTATTCCTATGGTGAGGTGGGGGAGTGAAAGAAATATATAATTCGTAATACCACTTTAATAACATAATTTTGAGAACAGGCAGGAATTCAGCTTGCATTAACAGAAAGTTCTAATGAGGAGCATGACTTTATGTTAATGGTACACAGATTGTGTATGATTGATTGCAGAGATGTGCTCCACCTACACCAAAGGGTATTTGGGGTTTTGTTTGCAATTACGCAACATTATTTCTTCCTCTGCTGTTTTTATTAGTTGAGGGCTTTTGGACTAAAATCTGTCTTTAAGTGTCATCAGTGAGAGTTCAACATTTTCAGGGGACCTAACTTTTGGAAACTGAGGGGGAGTTCAGCAAACAGGTCTGTTGTTGGTTTATGGTAAGAAATAGAATCTAGCTCACTTCCACTTACCTGCTTAAGGACTAAAAAGGTAGTGAACAGTAAAAATTAAACTTTGTCTCTAGATACACAGTGAATCAGATCTAGTAAAACTTCCAAACTTCATCAGAAACACAAAGCAAACCGTTAGGGGTGAGGTTTACCAAAGTACTGTTGACCTCAGTAGTAACAGAACTAACCCAATGATGAGTATTAATCAAAAAGCTCACCTGCTTTGTGATCAGCTTTAGATGATTTGTTATTTCCTTTTTTCCTTCTAGCTTTTAAGAGGATGAGTTACCAGTTATGTTAGTGTAACCTGTTTCAACAGGGTAGATTTAGAATGGGTGATGAATATAGCAAAGATATGTTTCCATCTACCTACTGAGATTGTAGCCCTGTTATCTAGGTAAGGAGTAAGTAGCACTACAGTAAATACTATCACATATGAATTATTCTACTGCAAAAAATGTACACCATGGCATACACAGCATGATTGCCCACCATTTGCTCCCCAATTGCTGGTTTCCAAGCTGATAAACCATGTACTGTCTGATGAGAGAAACTGTTTATTGTTTGTATCAACTCAGCAAAAGAGAATTAAATCTTCTTCAGCTGCTTATTTTTAACTGAGGAAAAATTGCTGGAGCAATTCTTAATGAAATATTAAAAGAAAAATGATGCAGGGTATAGAGAAACAGTCAATAATAACAATAATGAACATATTTCTTAGAACTTAAAGACATTTACTTTTAGTTTCAAATGAGCTATTTCTCCATCATTCGTTGAGAAACAAACTGGTGGGTAGCAGGGAGCCTGAACAAAACTTCTCCCTGGAAGAGGGCAATTTGTTACTGCTTTTACCAGCAAATAATTCCTTCTGTCTTTTTGCCTTTTTTTTTTTTTCTGATGTACTAGCAATATTGTTTCAGATTGGGTAAAAGAGGACCCTTTGTTAGGCTAGACCGTATCACCTTATTTTAAATATGGATTTTCTGATTCAGTGAAAGTGGCCTTTGGAAGAATTAGAAATTTTTTTGTATAAGCTCTAAAACCTTACCTCAATTACTCACATAGGTACTAGATAGTGTAAATGCATAGCTTTATATATAAATGAAAAAGTAGATGTAATGTAAGACCACATTTTATGTCATGTCCCATTATGATCCAAGACAGTGCTTTTTTGTTATACTAATTTTCAGACCTGAGAGTCTGCATTCTCAGGTGTTTCCGTTAAAGTTGTCAAGTCAAGTTGCCTAAAATAATCAACATTCTTAAGTAGACAGGTTATCTGCAGATTTCCAGGGTATGTAAGTACTTTCACAAATACCAGAAAGCACACCAGATTTTTGCAAGATAAATGTGTTCACATGTGAAACTTAAAACACTGATACGTGATGACTATATGGCCAAAACTTAATTTGACATCTAGTGTTTATGAAACTGTCTTCCTCTTCTAACACAAACCATTCTATGATTCTGTGATAGTATTAAGGTTTTTTTCATGGGAACCCCACTTCTTTCCCAGATATCCATAATGTTATGTCTTGGTGTAAAGATACTGAAGGTGATTAGTATATGCAGCAACTCTTGTCTCCAGTCTTTACAAAATACACATTTTAAAATTGAAGCCGATAAATCACATTTTGGATGGTTTTTTTTCTTACATTAGTCACAAGTTGCTCGTTACAAGGGAGTTACAAAATTTCAAACTGAAATTTAAGCCATTTTTAGAAAAAAATCACTAATGAAGCCATTAACAATTGTGTTGTGCTCTCCCATAAGAGCAGCTAACTTCACGTAGAACAGAGTTATGAACAACTGAAATGAGAGGTTCATAATGTAAGTGCTGACACTAACAGAATCCTAGAGGCATGAGTGGTGTCACTGTAATTAGCTTAGCGCTAGTACGGATCATGTTTTAGTATTCTTTCAGCCTCTGTGAGAAGAGATGGTTTATTTCTTTCGGGCATAATTACATTTGTCACATTTTTTGAGATTGCAGAAATCATACTAGCGTAAAAGGCAAGATGACTTTCAGAGTACTTAGCATGTTGTTCAGAATATCATTAGAGAAAAGAGATGATGGGGGGGAAAAAGTGTAAAACAGGGGTTTCTACTTTTCAGATAATTTCTGTGTCTTCTGCCCCCTTTTAAAAAAAGATTTCAGAAGAGTCTATAGTATAACAGGAACAGAGGATATCTAGAGGGACCTTGACAGGCTTGAGAGGTGGGCTCATGCAAACCTTATGAAGTTCAACAAGGCCAAGTGCAAGGTCCAGTCCTGAGCACAAATACAGGCTGGGAGGAGGGTGGATAGAGAGCAGCTCTGAGGAGAAGGACTGGGGGGTATTGGTGGATGAGAAGCTCAACATGAGCCGGCAGTGTGTGCTTGCAGCCCAGAAACCAACCGTGTCCTGGGCTGCATCAAGAGAAGCATCAGCAGCAGGTCAAGGGAGGTGATTCTCCCCCTCTGCTCTGCTCTCGTGAGACCACACCTGGAGTACTGTGTTCAGATGTGGGGCCCCCAACATAAAAAAGACCTGGACCTGTTGGAGAGAGTCCAGAGGAGAGCCACAAAATTAATCAGAGGGCTGGAGCACCTCCCCTATGAGGACAGGCTGAGAGAGTTGGGGTTGTTCAGCCTGGAGAAGAGAAGGCTCCGAGGAGACTTAATAGCAGCTTACAGTACCTGAAGAGGGCTACAGGAGAGATGGGGAAGCACTCTGTATCAGGGGGGGTAGTGAGAGGACAAGGGGTAACGGGTATAAGCTGGAAGAGGGCAGATTTAGATTGGATATCAGTAAGAATTTTTTTCCTGTGAGGCAGTGGCCCAGGTTGCCCAGAGAAGCTGTGGATGCCCCATCCCTGGAGGGGTTCAAGGCCAGGCTGGATGAGGCTTTGAGCAACCTGGTCTAGTGGGAGGTGTCCTTGCCCATGTCAGAGGGATTACAACTCTATGATCTTTACTGTCTCTTCCAACCCAAACCATTCTGTGATTCTATATGTTCTCCCTTGGATATACCTGAAGTATGAGATACAGGGAAGAGGGAATCTGTACGAACCCCCTCATGATTGTTCTCTCAATGGAGAGAGAAAATTGTTTGTTTCCCAGGAGCTGGTTTCCAGAACACACTGTGTCTCTGCATGGAAGGATGTGTTTTGGTGGGCTTAGTCTCAGGTGCAAACTCACAGACCAAGTATGTGGAGTCAATTGTATCTGCAGTGGCAGAGCTAGGTGCACTTCAGCATTGATTCAATCTGCTCTAGAGTGAGAGTGCCAAGATTTTCTTCACTTTCAAGATAAGGGATACGTAGGCTGGGAGAGGAATGATGATGGGTCAATCAATGTGTCTGTCTACTGGCAATTCAAAATTATTACCTACATGCCTATGTCCAGTTTTAGTTCTCCAAATACAAGAAAGACACAGACAAACTGGAGTGAGTCCAGTGGAGGGCCACCAAGATCATCAGGGACTGGAGCACATGCCCTGTTTGGAGAGGCTGAGGGAGCTGGGCTGAAAAAGTCAGGAGATGAGTTGGTTCCAGGTGACCTAAGAGCAGCCTCCATAATGTCTGCAGGGAGGGTGTTGAGGAGACCCTTCACAGTGGTGCATAGTAGAGGGATAAGAGACAGCAGGCATAGCTTGAAAAAATAAATGTTTGGATAAAAGGAGAAACTTCATCAGTGTGATGACATTGAAGCCATGGAGCAGGTTGCCCAGAGAGATTGTATGGCCAGAAGATACTCAAGTTATGTTTGACTGCAGCCTGTTAAAACATACCAACTATCTTTTAATTAGTTTGTTGGGTGTTTTTGGTAAGTATTCCTTTTTTTCCCAGACTCTTTGTAATCTAGTTGCAATAACTAAGAGTTCAGTAAGGATGTGCCAACTGCAGACTCAGATTTTTGAGTGGTCTGAGTAGCTCAGGTCAGCTTCAGTGCTTTTATATCTTCATTGTTAGCAGTAAGTAATTAGTGAATTTAAAGGTAATGTAGGTATGGCCAAAGGTGCCCACAGCTGTTGCATACTTAGAAATACTCTTAATTCTGTGCAGGATAATGTTACTAGGGTTTTAGTCTATATAGGGGCCCAGCATATGATCCAAAGAAATCAAGAAAAAAAAAAAACTTTATATTTTCCCGCTATCAAAAAGTAGCATTCAGAATAGAGAGAGGAACTAGTAAAAGTGATAACAGTATAAGAACAGCCTTTTTATTTAAGCAGTTGCAGCGAATTGGTTACTTTCATATAACAGCTGGCAAGAGAAAACTGCCAAACAAATCACTTTTCATAGCAGATAGTCAGTGTGATGAAGAAACAAGACTATTTTTAAATAATATATGAATTTTTAATTTGCATTTCTGATGTATTAGGAGTACTGTAATCTCAAAATGACTATTTATTCAGACAAGAAAATGAATGCTAATAACATGAGGCATCTATGCATGTGAGCTTTCTATTGCAAATGGGATCATAAGGGATGAATTAACCGTTACCACAGAGGAAGATAGTTATGTGCTTTGGAAAGAGATTCAGAAGTCGTTTTGAGATAACAGTTTGATTTTGAATTAATCAATGAACAAAATGATCAATCATTAAAGTACTTTGGAAACTGTAAAAGATTCTGCAAATGTATTGCCCTTTTATGCTTGTCAAGCTTTATTAAAGGTAAAGCCAAACAGGGAACAACAGTGGGACAAGTCCTTTCTCTCCAGTCAGAGAGGGAAGGAAAAGGAGTGAAGGGATCCTCCTAGAAAGGTTTCCATCTCAACTATGTCTCCTACATTCCCCAAAACCCCACGTCTGCAGACTGTATGTCGTACAATTTTAGAGAGAGGCACTTAGTAAAACAGCACTTTTTTCCACTTAGAGCACTTACGTTGGTTGTAGATGATTGGGGTTAAAATGCTACCTCATCCTTATAAGACCAGAAGCTTACTTAGAGAAGGTGGAAAATAGACTCTTCCAGGGTGATTAATTTCATCCTGAATGTTCATAGGTAAGTAGGTTTCCTTAAAGCACCGTTTTGTCTTTCTTGATTAGAAAGCAGGCAACTTCAACTCTAAAGTTAGTGGAATGAAACCATGTAAGAAAACACAGATACTAATTACTCTTGGAAGTACCACCTAAATATAGAATCATAAAATCACAGAATCAAGGTTGGAAAAGACCTCAAGGATCATCAAGTCCAACCCAACACCACCTCACTCACCAAACCATGTCCCTAAGCACCACATCTACATGTTTCTTGACCCCCTCCAGGGATGGTGACTCCACCACTTCCCTGGGCAGCCTGTTCCAATGCCTGAGCACTCTTTCAGTGAAGACATTTTTTCTAATATCCAGCCTAAACCTCCCCTGGTGCACCTTGAGGCCATTTCCTCTTGTCCTATCACTTGTTACTTTAGAGAAGAGGCCAGCACCCACCTCACTACAACCTCCTTTCAGGTAGTTGTAGAGAGTGATAAGGTCTCCTCTCAGCCTCCTCTTCTCCAGACTAAACAACCCCAGCTCCCTCAGCTGCTCCTCATAAGACCTGTGCTCCAGACCCTTCACCAGCTTCGTTGCCCTTCTCTGGACCTGCTCCAGCACCTCAATGTCCTTCTTGTGGTGAGGGGCCCAAAACTGAACACAGGATTCAAGGTGCGGCCTCACCAGTGCCGAGTACAGGGGCACAATCACTTCCCTAGTCCTGCTGGCCACACTATTTCTGATGCAGGCCAGGATGCCGTTGGCCTTCTTGGCCACCTGGGCACACTGCTGGCTCATGTTCAGCCGGCTGTCGACCAGCACCCCCAGGTCCCTCTCTGCTGGGCAGCTTTCCAGCCACTGTCCCCTGAGTCTGTAGCGTTGCAGGGGGTTGTTGTGACCAAAGTGCAGGACCCGGCACTTGGCTTTATTGAACCTCAGACAACTGGCCTCAGCCCATCGGTCCAGCCTGTCCAGATCCCTCTGCAAAGCCTCCCTACCCTCAAAGAGGTCAACACACCCACTCAATTTGGTGTCATCAGCAAACTTACTGAGGGAGCACTCCATCCCCTCATCCAGGTCATCGATAAAGATGACAGGCCCCGAACCTGATCAAAGACATTGAAAGCCATTGGAAAAGCCTTTTTGGTTCAGTTGTTTCTCTAAATGTGTTCTTTTGAAGATGGTAGGTCTCTTGACCCGTGTATCTTCTTACGCGTTAGAAGCAGAGGTTTTATCCCTGGTACGTGCACGTCTTCTAAAGGCAACACCTCATAGGTCCACTTTTCTTTCCAAATTTCGAGGTAACATTAAAGAAAGTTACTATGGGATAAAAGATACTGAAAACCAAATGTTTGTTGCATAAGGAATATGCGTATGTGCACACATGCAGCCACCTTTTAAAATGACCAGTTCACGTAACGTACCAACTAACAAAATATGGCTAATTTTACCACCATCAGCCCGGGAAAGATTTGCCTTGCATAGACCCAGTATGCAAAGGCTGCACAAACTACCAAACAGATAATCATAAGAAAAATAGCTTATTTATGTCTAGTGCTGCCCTGTAAAAAAAATAAATTACACTAGACTGACTGTAACATTAGGCTTTTATGACAAGATAGATTGTGTTTTCTAAAGGAAAAATCTTCCTAAGTTTTTATGGTAAAACCAGATATCCTTATATCTAGAAAGCTGGATCACTATCAGCTCCCCTGTGTTATCCCAAAAAAAGGCATACGTATGTCTTTTTCTTGTGACAGTGAGAAAATAAAAATCAGTTTTGCTCACAGGCTAATTTCCTGATCTAAGATGATGGGGTTACACCGATGGGGCATAGAACAAACTAGTTCATGTGTTTAGGAAGGGCATATGAGCCATATTATAACTGCTAGCGCGCCAAGAATAGATTCTGTTTCTTAGAGGAGAACAAGGCTGGTCAGTTTTGAAGTACTCTGAGCAATGAAAACAAGTTTTTCCTCTAAATCAGGTATTCTGTTGCCAGCTGGCCATAATCAGATGCCCTGCATGCATCACTGCTCTTTGGTTTTTACAGGGAGTGATTACATCTGGAACAATTTGTATTTTTACTGCTATTTGGATAAGTAGCCTACAAGAACTTTTTTCTCATTTATCAAACTATTACATTTAAAATATGTGATGCTTAAGGAAAAGAAATACTAACACTGTAGGCATCTGTTTGTAAATGAAGACTGCATTTGTGTCATGCAGTGAAGAAACAAATCAAGTCACTGAGGAGACCTGGTTTTGAGGGGGTTTCTTTGGTCAAAATGAGAGCTTCTAGAAACAGATAGTAGTGTGAAGTGACATTAAAAATAAGTAGTTTTTATGTATTGGTGTGACAGCTTGCTATTAACGGCATATTAGGAATTTGATGCTGGCATTGCAAAGACTTGCATATATTTTAGATTTTTACATACTCTGTTTAGTTTTACTGAAGACAGTGGGAGTGTTCTTAAGATGCATAAAAATAGATTTTTTTTTCCTAGAATAAAGACTTCACTTATAGCAGGGAAAGTTAAAAAAATAAAAGTGATATTGTAGAGTCTGCTGTGCTCAAAAAATACCTGCACAAAACTGCTTTCCTAAAATCCTACACGTTAAGTTGTTGTTCAACCTTATCGTGAACATATTCTCTTCAACAACTGATTTCAGCCTAAAAATAAATAATTGTAGCAGCAAGGCCTTTATTCTCAAGTAACTTGAAATCTGTTGAAAATATAATCTCTAACATGGATAAGTAAATTACGATTTTTTTCATCAGTTAGTATGCGTTCTCATTTTCTGAATAATTGCCTCCCTTATACTTTTGTTACTAGGAAAACAGAAAGAAAACAGAGGCCATTTCAGTCTGGTATTATAGCTGTATGTAATAGGTATGTCAGAAACGTCAAATATTCCTTTCAGGGACTGAGTGCTGAAAACAGATAGGATTTGATTCAGTAATGTACGACTCACTTTTCTTCACTTCTACATTGCTTGATTTCATGGCCTCTGGAGTCTATTAATTATTCAAGAAGTGAGCTAAGATAAAGTTGGAGGTTTATCAGCCAGTACATTGGCTTATAATGAAAACCAGCAAGTATAGGACTCGGGGGATACCTATTAACTGTCCCTTTTGATTTTCAGGCAATTTTCAATTAAAATCTTTCTGTAACACTCACTGCTACTCTTATATAACTTACAGGGCGAATGAGGTACCTTGTTTCAGTGAGGTGCTGCTCATGGACACATCCTAAATCTTTTTTCTGAATGAAAAGGGGAATATTCTCTGAAACTTACAGAAGAAGAGCAGGAACAGTACTCCCAGCAGTTATTATCAACTAACAGTGCACTGAGTTTTAAAGCAAAAGAGTATAGTGGTCTTAAATTAAAAGTAAATTTCTCAGACTAGTGAGAGGAGGACTGAATAGATGATGAGCAAACAAAAAAGGCATTGCACAGTTTTTCTTTCCAGAGTACAGAAGGCCAGTGGTCCAATGGTTATTTTGAAGTGTCAAGAACTTTTTTTTTAGGAGTGTTTTTAGAAAATGTAGTAGATTTCATGTGAATTGTTATTACTGTGTTATTTGGCATTCAGTATTTTGTCAAGTTTTAAATGAAACTTCTAACACAGGAAGTTTAAGATCATCATTTGACATACATCTTGTGTTAATTCGAAAAACAGAGAGAAGTGGTTGTTATTGTATCCATCTGAAGCAGTGTAAAACAATTTTACTAGGCTTTGGAATAAATCCATATAAGATGATACACATTTTTCAACTGAGTCTGGCATCTAACTTCATGAATAAAAACCACACTATTAATCATGAGGTGATAGAGTCACATACATTGTATTTTATCATTCTTGTAAGAGAGTGAGTTGTCTCTTGTTAATGTTTTGAGGAAATGCAGAGTAATTATACAGAACAAATAAGAAAGTAAAAATAAGTGAACTTGTACAGAAGCTCAACAGAAGTCTTTACCTTTTACATTAACACTTTACAAATGATAATGTGTGCAAATGGTGAATGTAATTTCTTAATGCATAGTTGAGTAGTATGCATATGAATGTATATATGAATAATAGTACATTCCGTGGCCTGAAAACAGTTTAAAGTTACTGCTTATACTTGGTGGGCGACATCAGATGTGCTCATGCAATATATAGAAAGTATGCAAGGACTCTGCAGCAAGGGTACAGAAATAGTATTTTCAAGTAATCTTTAATAGTATAAATGATGAATAGTTCAATATCACAGTATTTATTCCCTGGAATCAACACAGCATGTTGACATGTGTAACCAGAGTACATGGGGAGGCGTCTGTTATCATTTAGCTGGGAGCACAAGACTGTGGATTTCTATCAAAACACTCATTTTTATCTGCACCAGATGATCTCTGAGGGGAATGCAGAATCTTCATTTCTGGGTCAGACTTTCAAATATAAGCTTACTCATACGCCCCATGAAGCAAGCAGAACTCATGACTACCAGACTTCTGATACACAAATAGTTGTATTGTTTCAGTTGATTTGTAGTAGCATTAGTGTCTTTTTAACAAAAAGCAGTGGATTAGAAACCCCAGTGTGTGCACTCTCTCCAACCTTACTTTGCATGTATGCATGTGTAACTCTTGGGGATTCCTGAATGTTTCACCTGTGCCTTTAGGTCTTGCTTGCCTTTCTTCAAGGAAGGGAAGAATTCAAATCCTTACTTTTAATGATGAGTAGATTATTACAGAATCACAGAATCACAGAATCACAGAATGTTAGGGATTGGAAGGGACCTTGAAAGATCATCTAGTCCAATCCCCCTGCCGGAGCAGGAACACCTAAATCAGATCACACAGGAACGCATCCAGGCGGGTTTTGAATGTCTCCAGAGAAGGAGACTCCACAACCTCTCTGGGCAGCCTGTTCCAGTGCTCTGTCACCCTCACTGTAAAGAAATTTTTTCTCATGTTCAAGTGNCATGCAATATATAGAAAGTATGCAAGGACTCTGCAGCAAGGGTACAGAAATAGTATTTTCAAGTAATCTTTAATAGTATAAATGATGAATAGTTCAATATCACAGTATTTATTCCCTGGAATCAACACAGCATGTTGACATGTGTAACCAGAGTACATGGGGAGGCGTCTGTTATCATTTAGCTGGGAGCACAAGACTGTGGATTTCTATCAAAACACTCATTTTTATCTGCACCAGATGATCTCTGAGGGGAATGCAGAATCTTCATTTCTGGGTCAGACTTTCAAATATAAGCTTACTCATACGCCCCATGAAGCAAGCAGAACTCATGACTACCAGACTTCTGATACACAAATAGTTGTATTGTTTCAGTTGATTTGTAGTAGCATTAGTGTCTTTTTAACAAAAAGCAGTGGATTAGAAACCCCAGTGTGTGCACTCTCTCCAACCTTACTTTGCATGTATGCATGTGTAACTCTTGGGGATTCCTGAATGTTTCACCTGTGCCTTTAGGTCTTGCTTGCCTTTCTTCAAGGAAGGGAAGAATTCAAATCGTTACTTGTAATGATGAGTAGATTATTGCATAAATTACTTTCTAGTCTAAGACAATTTCCTTTTTCCTCCCCTTACTTGCACCTCTTCTTCCATAATTTTCCTTTGAATTTTAATTTAATGCATTGTACTGATGGATAAAGCTTTTCTGTCAGTATTGGAAACAATCTTAGAACAAATATTGAAAATTTGGGATGTCATCCTACTAAGCTGAACACTCTGCCCAAAGTCAGAGGATCACAGGCTGGGCTCTTGACTAAGTTTGAGGGAACAGAGAACATTTAAACAGGTAGCTATAAGGGTTTAACAGACCAGTGAAATATATCCTTAAGTCTTACTGAGCTTGGATTTAGGTTCGTAAGCTTCCCACCTGTTTTCAAGTGTCATCTCTAACACTATTGTTTATGCTGTTGTGTTCTGCAAAAAAGAAGAGTAGTAACACTTTACTGCTAGTCCATATTTCTCTTAAAAGCATTTAAGTTTGTCAGTGTCTTTTTCTTTCTTAGATGTATAACAGGACATTCTTTAAAGCTGCGTTCCATAAAAATGGACAGAGTTTAAACTGTATGGATGACAAGGTGTGCAAGTATCAAAAGTATTTGCTATTTTTCCTTTTAATTTTTTTAAAATAACTGTAAACAAGCCTTACGCATTTCAGAAGTAGTCTTCTTAAGTCCAGTTCAGTATAAATACACACTGTAAGTTAGGAGTCATCAATATGTATGAAAAGGTGGCAGACTTAAGCTTTTAGAGATGAAAACAGATTTAGTACAAAATTGAGAGTTAAAATGAGATACAGCAGGGCTGGCAACATAATTTCCATGATCCTTTTAAAATTTCTTTAAATTTTTTTCTAATGGTTGTATTTTTCTGAGACCTTTTGTTTTCTTCTGCCTCTTGTGCATGCCATGGTTTCTGGTTCTTGCTCTTTTCTACTAGGACTTAAGTCTCTCATAGGATGTAGGTGACTGTTTTGTGTGCAGGAGAAGCAGATATTTGTGGGCTACCGTAGAGTATAAGTCTGCACTCAGACTTGATTACCCACATGGTCCTACTCAATTGGCTATGAAAACTCCCATGTATTTTCATCTCATTTGTAAGGGAAATCTAGAACTGGAAATTGAAAATCGCCTTTCTTCTCCCCCAAGGCCATCATTACCTTTGCGTGGAGCCAGCTGTAAGCCCTGGACCTGCCTGAATTTTCACAAGGGGAAGTGGCACTAACGTAGCACCTGTGAGGCAGTCACACCTCCGCATCTGTGTGGGAACAGCAGTACATCTTCACCTCCCGTAGGCTAGGGGTAACGCCACTTATTTGCCCAGTAAGACATTAATTATAAGAGCAGTTTTGGAGGCCATAGACTAGAATTCAGCTGGAGCTGAAATTATAAATTATGTATGATGAGTAATACATAATGAATTAGTTTTTGTCAGCTGTCCTCAGTTACAGGACACACAAAACAAGGCAGCAATCATCCTCTCAGTGATAAAGTAGCTCAGAGTTAACCACTGCGAGTCTCTTTGCAGACCTTTCTGTACTCCTGCTTAGCATCCTTTGGTGCAGTTCTGTCGGATAGCTGTTTGCTGATACTCTTGCTGGAAAGTAGCTACCATGAGCAGGTATGGCTGGTTTTCCAATCTGTTAGGTGGCTATAGGAAAGTGCCTACTGTGTTTCTGGGTGCCTGAAGTGATGTATTTGCAACTTTCTGTTGCTTTAAAGGGAGTTAGTTGCCTGCTTCCTCAGATATGTTTGAAAATCTACAAGACACCTGCCTATACCTGTGCATAGCAAATTATTTGTGTGAAATGCACAATCTTAAAGCCACACCTTGCATGTGAAGTGCCAAGTCATCAGCAGATGCAGTCCTGGTAATATCAAGGGCACTGTTTTTTCTCTTGGCTTCTTGCTAGTTGTAAAACTTTATAGAAGCCAGACTGCATTACAGGTGTTGCCATTTTACTTTCTGTATTCGTTATATAGCTGACACCTGATAATGTTTTTGTTCTGTCCCTCTTTTTGTTGGTTGTCCCTCACGTACTCTGTCTTCCCTTTTATTTCAGATAGACAGTTTCTATAACACCCAACTCTTCTTTTAGGTATTTCTTTAACAACAGATGATGAGGATTGTTTTCTGTAAGTATTGTTCTGTCCTGTCTGTATACATGCAGCATTTCAATGCGTGATCTAAGTATGGCCACCTTCATTCTTTTCAGGTACACTGTTCTCTCCTTGAAAATGAAAAAAATTTATGTTTTAATGCTTTAATAATGCATTGTAACAGGAAGGAGAAATGGGTATTTCAGAGATTCTTATGTATAGGGGATAATATTGCAGATTCTGTATGTGGGTTTGTGTATCTAGCTACTGGTGGTAAATTACAGATTAAAGAATTTCTTAATCCATGGATATAGCTGTGCATTTGTGTGTATACTGATGGTCATACAACGTGAGTCTTTGACTCTGACTCTGCTCTGCTGTTGTTCACTAGAATATTTTATGCATACTTTGTTAAGGAACTATATTTCCCATTTTCCGGAGCACTCTCCGTGCAACTTTAGTCTGTTCCTATACTCTATGCATCACTGGGTTTGCCATTCTCAGACCCTGGAGAGATGCATGTCTTCTTTCATTCTTACTAATTCGTCACATCCCTCATCCTTCTCTTCACGTAGAGGCTTATCACCACGGAACTATTCAAAAATCTGCTTCCCACTCATATACAATGTAAACTGTATAAATTAGAAATGAAAGTTAAGTATTCCCTGCCAGAATGTCTTTTTTGAAATAATTTTCTTCAACATTTAATTAAAAAAATAGTAAAATTATTTGGTGAAGATAACCCTTACAAAGTTCAAATTTTGAAGGTTTCTAGTCAAGCTGTGTGTAGGATGAAGCATTAGGTCCTGCAGACAGGAGCCACTGTGATCATTAGGGTTGCATCATGTGCATCACATCCTTGGAGTTGAAATCTTATATGTTCAGAAACTTCTCCAGAAATCCTGCTTTCTTGACGTATTCCTGCTGTGTCAGGTAACACATCAAGACATAGTAGTTCTTTCAGCCAAGCATATGGATGTCTTGAAGATGACTTCCTCCAAGCATCGTTATGTTGCTTGTAGGCAATAGCTGTGTATCTCCACTACATATGTCAATGCTAACAGGCTGCTAAAAACAACACTGCCTTCATAAATTCATTAGAAGAGGATCTGCATTACCAGTATGTATTTAACTGATATTAACTTAAAACACAGGAAATTAAATAAATACAATGGAAAAAAACCTTACATGCACTTAACCATGCATTAGTGTAATTAAATATGTCTTTTCAGGATTATTAGTGGAAAACTGTTGCAGAAAAGAAGTATGAAAAACATTATAAAAATGTAAATAGCGTATGCCTATATGAGAGTACAGTTGTTATATCTGTCTACTTCATGATTATTCAAGAAGGTATTAACTTACCTAATTTTGTATGTAAGTTGTTCTCTTTTTTTCCTGAGAATGAGTGTCATTTAATTGTTGAATATACATCAAATCAAAAAGCTGAAAAGTCTATGTATTATGCTGGTAGGGTTGGTCACTATGATAGTAAGTATTTTATTATTTCTTTATATATTTTGGTTTGTTCCTTTAAGTTCATATTAATTTAGATAGATAGTACATGCAATGAGTCTGTGTTTGTCTTTATATCCATCTCTCTAATGCACTTCTGTTCTTAAATTGTTACAGAAGTGTTTTTATACTCTGGAACGATATGCTAGAGCTGATCTTTTCATGTGGTGTCCAGAGGAATTTTTTTCTCTTTTCCCTACACTTGCTGCCCAAGTGAGTGACACACACACTAGTGTGTGAAAGTACCAAGCATGTATGTTGTCACTGCAGAAGACTCCTCAGAGTCCAGTAGATGACTTAAGAACTGTTTTTCTGCCACCTGACTAAGCCAGTTTGTTTAAGGAAATGTGGATAAAGACTGAATCTATCTAGTATTACCAGAAGACACCTTAATGCATGGCGGTAGTTGGTGTGGGGGGGAATATGACGTGGAACTGTTCGCTCAACCTACTTCTCCATTTTTGAAATCAATCTGAATTTTTTTCTTCTTTCTCTTCTTAGTTTTTTCCCTTTTGTTTCCCTAATGATCAAACAAGTGTTCTTGGGCAGATAAACTGTGCTGTCCCGTGGACTGGGGAGACTACATTAGGTATTGTTTCTTTATGCATTAGAAAGAAGGAAAAAAACAATTCAAATTTCTGCATAAGATTTTCATATGATTTATTGCTCTTAGGTTTGTTATAGTTCTGGGAAAAGAAATCAGTATATTGCTTCAATGGGAAGTAATTTGTGGGTTGGAGATTAGAGCGATGGTATATTTCATTCAATCAAACCTCATGGATTTATAAACAATCGATACATCTAAGACCTCAGACAGATTTAGCAATGTCTTTTAAAGATTTATTGTTGCAGTAGCAGTGTATTTGTAGAGATAATAAGGGACCATATGCCACTTCTGAACTGCACCTGCAATTTGCACTGATGTCTGCTCAAGATGCACCTGGAGGGGTATGCCCTCTGAAACTGAGGTCAGCCAAAAATTATCTGTCTGGTTCAGTGCCCCATAAAGATTTTGTGACTTAAAAAGTTCCTGCCTTTCTAAGCAGGCTGGATCAAAGAGAAAATGACGGTGGGCTTAAGGAGATATGATACTTGGTCGAGAGAAGGAATTAACATAAATTCCCCATCCTCTGAGCAGTTTCATGACTCTTGGTTACACAGCTTGTGATTCCTGCTTTTTAAGCCTGCTAAAATAATTCATCTTCTCCCAAGCAGACTAATCCACTGAGCAGTTACTAAACTTGAAAGTCATATCTTTTTTTTTTAATATAGTTTTAGGAATCTATTCTAGCTTGACATGCTTCTTATTGCCTCTTGGTTATACCAAATGTACTGCATTTTTTTTGAGAAATAAAGGTATAATTTTCAGCATTCATGCTCAACTGATATAACAAGAAAACCTGTCCTCATTCAATTTTGAACCTAGAAAGATTTGTTGACACGTAGTCTGCCACATTCTGTCGTTTTATAGAGATTTCCGCCTTGTATAATAATCCCTTGTTCATACAGGAGGATGAATGCAGAAGCAGGACACTTCTACATGTTATTTAGTCCATCTGTATAAGCTTCAGATGTCTTTTCCACTAAGATTATTTTTCTGTTGTTCCATTTGAATTCCTCATGCCTTCATGGCCTTCTTAACAGGGTTTTCTGTTTCAGTGGATGTTGTAATTGAGAGAAACTAAATTAACCTCCACTGTCTGCATTTGTCTTTAAGGTGAGATTACTACTTCCACAACTTTCAGTCCAATTTTGGTCACTGAAGCATTTTACTGGTTCTGATTAGTCCCACAGAGTAGGAGCATCCTCATCTTGTCAGTTCAGAAGAGTCATTAAAACTTGTGTAAGCTGTGGTGATGCATGAGCTGGGGGTATGTAAATTCCCCGTTAGTGAATGCATTCTTCATCTTGTCAATTTTTTGCTACCTGCTGTTAACTCTGTAGGTAACCCACTGTAGCTGATAGAAGAAAAAATATGGGAAGCAGATTGCTTGTAAAGAAATGGCAGATGTGATTCTTACACGTTCATAATCAAGCTTCTTTGGAAGACCTTGTATTAAAACTGATTTTTACATCATTTGGACAGAATAACAATGCAACATAGCTTCTGTAAAAATAGGTTATAACCAATCTGAAATTTTCCTTAGGTAAAGAAAGAAAAAAAAAAAGAGAGGAATTAGCACAGCAATTAAGAACATCACCTAGTAAAAAGACGTTTTAATCCGAACAGTTCAAGTAATATCTTTCTTTTGAGGTATTTTCATTTGTTCTGCTGCCACTCAGTGCACGAAGTTGTTCATCTCGGCTGACACCATGTGGAGTTGCAGGGCTGCTGGGTGTCTGAGCTGACCTTGAAGAATATCTCCATTGCAACGAACCAAGCAAACTACTTAAGGGTTGGTTTTGTTGTTTGTTTGTTTTACAAAACTTGCAGTGATTTTGAACAGTTGTTTTCATTCTACTAAATGAAATGTCAAGTACTATTCTTTGTGCACATTTCGGTTCTCCAGTGACTACCCATCAGCTTGGGAAGATGGTGATACTGTGTAATAAAATTCAGTACAGAACCCTACCAGAGTTTGATTTAATGCAAAAATATTTAACAATACTTAAACTTGAATGCTGATGCAATCCACATTATAAGGAAGAATTGTAATTAAACTGATTAGTGTTACCAGAATGCAAAAACTAATGTGATATTTTTTCTCAGTCCAAATAATTTTCCAAAAGCAATCCGCTTAGCAAATGCCTGCCAATTTTCATCTAAATTTGTTCATTGCTTTTCTAATGCACATACCAGCTGCACTGTAATGTCCTTTCAATAATATTTGAGTAAGTACATATCTTAAATCAAGGCTTTTAATTCTGTTTCAAAAAAGTGAAGGCAAACTTATTTTTAGTTACTTTAAATCAGAAATTGTGGGAGTATGGGACTTAAATGTCATTAACAGTATGAACAACAGACCTGACATTTTGAATTTATTGATCAATATATAGAATAGCAGTTTCTTACTGACATAGACTTCTTGCATTGGAAACTAAATTTGGTACTGTAGGAAAGCAAAGAGGAATTTACTAATGCCACACCACATTCCCATTTTTTTCTTTGTAGCTGTGCACATATCTAAGAAGCAGCAAATAGGCTACATAAGTTACTAAGTTAGATTCTATGCAAAATACTAAAGACGGGGTCTTTTTTTTAGCATTGTTACTGTTGAAAATGTTTGCCACATTGTCTAACCCAAGGCCGGTCAGAATGCCCAGTTTTTAGTGTCTAAATATCTGTGCTCAGGCATCTCGATCCTATGTCCTCACCAGTTCCCACAGTCGAGCTTCCCACGGCTTATCTATTTGTTAGCTAATAACTGCTAATTGTTTTTGAATGATGGTGTGTTTGTTTGTGGCAATATTGTATTGTCAGAATCTGGCAGTGCTGCACAAGACCACTAGAATTTGTCATTCCATGTAACTGAGGTAGAATCGGGCCCTTACTTTTGAGTCTCTGTGTAAAAGGACTGTACTTTGCTGTAACAGGTACATGCCAAGGCACTGCTGAGACAGACAAAAAAATTAACTACCTAAACTGACTTGGTACCTCAAAGAGTGGGAATGGCCACACTTGCTTCTTTTCAAATGGTGCTTTGCTATCTGACCTTCAGCAGGGGAGATCTCAGTACCCCGCTGGGCTTTCCAAAGTGTATGTGCATTTAATTGAATAAGTACTAGAGGATGTTACCAGCCACTTGAGATGAATTTGCCATACTGTTAAACTGTCAAATGTTCCCTGAGTTGTTTTTGACCTGGGCATCTTTCACTCTCCCAAACAGGACAATATTTTACTGAAATTTAAATTCTATTAGATTTCAATTCATTATTGAAAGATTTCTCGTGTTTGCATTCAGTGCAAATTCCATAAAACTGATTAGTTTTTATCAGATTAAAAGACTTCTGTGGTAAGGCTTTGTCTTCTAGTCTCAGTTTACATACAAAATGAAACTACTTCTTCATGCAAAAAAAGGAAATTACTGCTTTCAAACAGTTTGTGAAATTCTTTCTAATAACTTTCGTTCATCATTGATATATAGTTTTTCCAGTATTTGCATATCACTGCTAACTTACTTTTAGGTCACATATTTAAAGCAGCAGGTTTAAGAATTAGGTTAGTTTCAACAATTACCTCTGTGAGTGTGTATGTGTGCAGATATGCTTTTAAACAGCAGAAAATTGCAAATAATTTTCTTTCTGTTGTGAGTCCATTGGTAGGAGTAGTATGTTAGACTAGGAACCTATTGATCAAATTGTTTGCTTTCTATGCAGTTTCCATTTTGCACTCTGATAATCACCGATTCTTTTTTTAGGTGGTACTGTTGCTCTTGAGCAGCAAATTAAAGACTAATTGGACACAGAAGAATATACAGAAGATAATACACAATGCATAAGTCTCGTAGACTGCAGCAGAGCCCTCTAAATGCAGGCTTTGCTCCAGTGAGCAAGCCTGAATGAGACATCGAGCCTCTGAAGCACTGAGCGGCAGGTGCTCCTTAGCCTTCTCAGTGTCCTTTGTGTGATGTCTGTAGAAATGCAGTTGTGACATGATTTAGATGATGCTACAACTTAAGAAGTAGGTCATAGCCTGAAATGCAGATTTATAGAGATAGCACAACACTGGTGCTTTTGGCAGGCAATACCTTGGTATTGTAAGTGGCAGCAGGGAAGATCCAGCGCAGCACTCAGCACGTGAATGAGCCCTAGTTCAAGCTCTGTGTGTGAGTTTGTATATGGTGTCCCTGCCTATGTCTTTTCCGGGAAATACTATAGGAATACAATTCAAAATGGTTTAGATCACATATCTAAGTAGTAGAATTATTAGAAGTAATAGCAGTAATAACAATCATGGTACTTACCAACTATCTGCTCTTTTTGTTAGTGGGGATCAAAGTATCTTAAAGAGCTCTTGGAATGCTCTAGTTTCAGTGATTGGTCAGTAGCTACTCTGCATATATTCGTGCATATGAACAATAACATGGCTTTGTATGTACATTGAAATCCAATCAGATACCACAAAAACACATGGATTACAACAATGAAGGAACAATAAATCAGTAGGGCTAATGCTGTAAAATGCTTTTCACATCAAAGGATAAATAGGTTTGGGAATTACATTATGCAAATTGATTCCTTATAGGTACAGAGCATCATCATCTTGAAAATTTTCTGTAGAATCACTCTTAATACAATTATCAGCTGAGGACTTAACTTGTAAAGGGCAGGAGAACACTGTAAGCAGTTGTAAGAAAAATATTGTCTAAGTTATGTATATATGTAGTGTTATAATATATCGTACATTTTGTATATTACATATTGTTATATATGTATACATTATATATTTTGTATACTATATATTGCTAAGTCATTTATCTTTATTATTGTCCTGGTTTTGGCTGAGACAGAGTTAACTTTATTCACAGTAGCTAGTGTGAGGCTGTGTTTTGGATTTGTGCTGAGAAGAAGGCTGATCACACACTGATGTTTATAGCTGCTTTCAGGACAGTCAAGGACTTTTCAGCTTCTCTGCTGTGTCAGTGTCTGCAGGGGCAGGAGAAGCTGGGAGGGGGCACAGCCCCTGTTACTAGCCTAGGATTCGACCTCAGGTTTAGGATTGAGACCCAAGTTGCCAGTAGTCTGTTCCATATCATGCACATCATGCTCAGTATATAGATGAGGATCTGTCTGGGAGTACTCTCTCTTGCTCTGGGTTGTCTGCCTCTGGGTTGCCCCTCTCTGAGGGTTCTCTCTCTCTCTCTCAGACACTGGGGCTCTCATCTCCTTTCCAGGATTGCAGTTTCAGGACTCTCCCGGCTCTGGTATCTTTAGCCAGGAATAGGCTGAGCCTTGGTCATTGGGTGGTGAGCAGTATCACTGTGCATAATTCATTTCTGTATTTGTATATATTGTTATCATTATTATCATTCAAAACTGTGACAGTTATAAAATGTATATCAGTCTATTTTATCATTTCAATGATATTGTAAACTATACCTTTTGGGATGAAAGCTGTGGAAGTCTGCATGTCTGTTTAGTTTGTGAAACAAGTCTCCTTTTGTTAAAGAAGGGTTAGAACTAAAAAGATTAATTAGTGGTAGTGGGTCACAGAGTTTAGCACATTACATCATTCACAGCATAATGATAATTTTTCTGCTAGTCAACAGAAAGTTCAATTATACTTCACTTCAAACTGTTCAGAAATCTGAAAAATACAAATAATTAAGCCAGCAATGTTTCAGTTATTGAATTTTAGTTTTCTAGTCAGAGGAATGTGAACAGAACTCTCCATAAGGAATAGATGGCATAGAAATCAAAAGGTCACACAGAACATATCTTAATTTAAGAGCATCCTTATGGTGTCAGGATTGATGAGTATTTAATTAAGAAACACTTTGTCAGCTGAATGGTATTCCTTGAGTACTGGTTTCAGTTCCTTGGGATTTCCAGGATTATTTTTGCAGTGCTTCTGTAGCAGTATCAGTATTGGAGCCACTTAATTTTCTAATTTTACAAAATGTAGCACTGCTCTGCTGAAAGACAGCAAATACTCTATAAACAGTGCATCCAGACTGTCGTTCTGACAGGACTCTTGTTGCTGAGGACTAGTTGGAGAATAGGCAAAGGTTACTGCTCCGTATTTTCCTACCCCCCCAGTGGCTTTGTAACATGCGATGGATTTCACCAGTGACGATTCCTCAGAGGTCACTGAGTCTGTGGACAGCAGCTGTAGAATGAACCAGGTTGTGCTGTGTAAATCTGCAACACCGTGTAATGGCATCACCCCAGGGCTGATTAGTAGCAACTGGCTGGTGTTCGGAGATAGCACAGGTTTAAGCGTAGCGTTGGGCTGAACAAGAAGATGAAATGTTGGCAAGAAGAATGCATAAACAGCTACTGTTTTTTCAGAAAGGGTCTCAGTGTATCATTACAGAACTCCTCTTGTTTTCAGGATCTCCTGTGAAAGATCTTTGCTTAGCATTAATTCATTTTAATGGACATGAATAGCTGAATCTCTGCTTTATGTGAATTTGTATGGTGGAAATTTATCTTGTAATGCTGTCTTATCATAATCATTGACATTACAGGAAGGAGTTCCTTCACAAATTATTTGCCTTTATATTGTCTGTTATCTGCTTAACATGCTTTTCAAGAATACTCAAAAAATTGTTGAAGATACTCCTTCATACAAAGAAGGAAAGGTTTAAGGAAATAGCTTTACTGAATGGCAAGACCAGCTGTTCTCGTACAGTTTTCAAAGGAAAGATCTGATGCTTTGCAGCATCAAGCTTCTGCATCATCTTTTAACTTTGCTGGGTTTGAGAGCTTTAAACACATTGCAGGAAGAGAGATAATTTTTGTTTGATTTTTTTACATCATAAAAATAACTTGATAGCCTGTGCTGTGATGTTCTCTCGTTTGACCAGTTGAGCTAATCCAAATATTAGTGATGCTTTCTCTGCTCTACATTTTAACCTTTGTTTCATTCTCCAATTCTTTACTTGAAACCGTGCAGAGGAAACGATCTTACAGAAATGGCTTAGTACTGCATAATCGTCTGAAGGAGCACTGCTTTCTCTGAACATGCATTGCTAAAACTGGTTGCTGTCTTTCTCTCAAACAGCTTTTTAGTTAGAAAAAAAATATTTTCTTCTCAAAAAAGCTGTTTCAATGAAATGACATTTTTCCTTTTAAAGTTGTGTCAGGTTTGTTCCAGGTTGCCTGCAACTGCAATGATGGTCAGAGACTTGGGACTGCAAAGGCTTTAGAAGTCAAAGAATGGGAAAGGATCACACAATCTCCACATTGGCAATTTTCCCTGCAAGTTGTCCTTGACAGTTTTCTCAGCAGCCAATTTCTTTTGCCATGCTCTGAATGAGGCCAATTGTCAGAAATAGTTTTGAGAAACAGGAATTTGTTGAGGACTAGAGATTTGTACAGTGTGTACCAAACATGGAAATCAAAGCCAAATGTTGGTCTCACTGAACGGAGCTAGGTTAGAAGATAAGCAAGTGAAAGATGAAAAGTCAAAATGAAAAAAAAAATGCCCTCCTTTTGTGATAACAACAAAGCCGTGACTGCAAAGATGGGGGAGAAGAACTGGGTGGTGTTTAGTTTTTTTTCCCAGCCACGTCTTTAAAGGAGGAAACTTGTCTACATTCATTAACTTTGAGCTTGTACTCCCTTGTACTCCCGTTTTTTTTTTTTTTTTTTTAATTTACTAATTTCAGCTGCATCTTAAAGAGGGCAGACAATTTACAGACAACTAAATTCTTGCAAGTTCTGTGGACAGTGGAGATGGGATGGTGACCCCATTCAGGGAAGATGAGCAATTTCCTAACGAGGGCCGTGGTTAGGAACTGGGACTACAGGGAGCTCGGGTACAACGGCGTAAGAAATACAATGTTATTCTTCATCAGCTTTGTGGAACTACTTTCTCTGAAATGCCAAGATTAAACTAAAATTATAACTATGCAAAATGGATCTGACTCATAAGAACCATCCCATGACTTGAATGAGAAAAGATAAATTCTAAAGTTAAAACTGTAGTTATTTATTTGTATCTAAGCTCTGACCACAAAGTATGAGTGAAACAGCATCATGTCGGTACTGTTAAGATAAAAACTTCTTGAGCCTGAGTGAGTGAGGGCTTTTACAGCAATAAAAAATAGAAGAGAGAAGAGAAGAGAAAATATTTTAGTTGGAAATGACTTACAATGATCATCTAGTCCAACTGTCTGACCAATTTAGGGCTGACCAAAAGCTAAAGCATGTTATTAAGGGCATATCCAAATGCCTCTTAAACACTGACAGGCCTGGGGCATCAGTCACCTCTCTAGAAAGCCTTTTCCAGTGTTTGACCACCTTCTTTGTAAAGAAATGCTTCCTAGCGTCCAGTCTAAAACTCCCTTGATGCAGTTTTAAACCATTTCCATGTGTCCTATCACAGGATACCAGGGAGAAGAGAACTGCACCTCCATCTCCAATTCACCTCCTCAGGAAGCTGTGGAGAGCAATGAGGCCACTCCTCAGCCTCCTTTTCTCCAAACTAGACAAGCCCAAAGTCCTTCACCACTCCTCACAGGAAATTACTTCCAGCCCTTTCACTGAGTTTCTTGCCCTCCTCTGGACACTTTCAAGGACCTTCACATCCTTCTTAAATTGTGGGGCCCAGAAATGCACATGGAACAGCATCAATGCTGAATACAGTAGGATAATCATATAATCGCAGAATATTTGGGTTGGATGGGACTTTAAAGNGCGTCCAGTCTAAAACTCCCTTGATGCAGTTTTAAACCATTTCCATGTGTCCTATCACAGGATACCAGGGAGAAGAGAACTGCACCTCCATCTCCAATTCACCTCCTCAGGAAGCTGTGGAGAGCAATGAGGCCACTCCTCAGCCTCCTTTTCTCCAAACTAGACAAGCCCAAAGTCCTTCACCACTCCTCACAGGAAATTACTTCCAGCCCTTTCACTGAGTTTCTTGCCCTCCTCTGGACACTTTCAAGGACCTTCACATCCTTCTTAAATTGTGGGGCCCAGAAATGCACATGGAACAGCATCAATGCTGAATACAGTAGGATAATCATATAATCGCAGAATATTTGGGTTGGATGGGACTTTAAAGATCATTAAGTTCCAACCCCCCTGCCACGGGCAGGGACACCTCCCACTAGACCACGTTGCTCAAAGCCTCATCCAGCCTGGCCTTGAACCCCTCCAGGGATGGGGCATCCACAGCTTCTCTGGGCAACCTGGGCCACTGCCTCACAGGAAAAAAATTCTTACTGATATCCAATCTAAATCTGCCCTCTTCCAGCTTATACCCATTACCCCTTGTCCTCTCACTACCCCCCCTGATGCAGAGTGCCTCCCCATCTCTCCTGTAGCCCCCTTCAGGTACTGGAAGGCTGCTATTAAGTCTCCTCGGAGCCTTCTCTTCTCCAGGCTGAACAACCCCAACTCTCTCAGCCTGTCCTCATAGGGGAGGTGCTCCAGCCCTCTGATTAATTTTGTGGCTCTCCTCTGGACTCTCTCCAACAGGTCCAGGTCTTTTTTATGTTGGGGGCCCCACATCTGAACACAGTACTGCAGGTGGGGTCTCACGAGAGCAGAGTAGAGGGGGAGAATCACCTCCCTTGACCTGCTGCTAATGCTTCTCTTGATGCAGCCCAGGACACGGTTGGCTTTCTGGGCTGCAAGCGCACACTGCCGGCTCATGTTGAGCTTCTCATCCACCAATACCCCCAAGTCCTTCTCCTCAGAGCTGCTCTCTATCCATTCTCTGCCCAGCCTGTATTTGTGCTTGGGATTGCCTCGACCCACGTGCAGGACCTTGCACTTGGCCTTGTTGAACTTCATGAGATTTGCATTGTCCCACCTCTCCAGCCTGTCCAGGTCCCTCTGGATGGCATCCCTTCCCTCCAGTGTGTCTACCACACCACACAGCTTGGTGTCATCAGCAAACTTGCTGAGGGTGCACTCCATCCCACTGTCCATGTCGCCAACAATTTCTTACACAGCAGAAATTACTCATTTTGAATGATTCAATTTTTAACTTATTTTGGAGAAAAAAGGTAAGAAGACTTAAAATTGAAACAAAAGCTAAATCCCCTACAGTGGTGTAGAATGCGGTTAATAAGAAACAAGAAAAAACATTTGTAGATATTTTGATTTTAAAAACATTTCTGTGTTAAGCCTTCTGAATGGCTTTTTTGTAGGTATTGTTTCTGTTGTGGGGACATCTCTTCCTACTTCGGTTTTCATTTTTTCTCTAAGGCTCATGAAACATCTATCAGAAAAGAAAGCAAACTTCTCTAACAGTTTGATTGGTAATTAAAATAATGCTCCTTAAAGAGTGCAAGACAGGTAATCAGGTTCTTAGTAGGATATGTGCTGTTTGAACCAAAGTTGGTGTACTTCTTAAGCCTAAGGTATCATAGCTGTAAATATCTATGCTTCCTCATTAAGACTGTTTACTGAAAATAAATTTTTCTTCCTAAAAAATTGCATTAACATTGTTTGATATCCTCACAATGTGTTTGCCTTATGGTGAAGTGTCTTTGTCTCAATAATTATGTTGTTTCACTGAAGTAAGAAATATTTGTTATATAAACAAAATATTTGATGCTCCTATATTGGGGAGAGGTTAATACAGCGAAGAAGACAGAAGTGTTAAAGAATCTGACTAACACTACAGTTGATGCAGCAATGTTTGCTGTAATTAACTTTTTCCAAGTATTTTCTGTTACATAGCATAACTTTTCAAAACCTATACCATCTGGCTGAAAAATTCCCCATTTAGCTATGGTATAAAGGTGATATTTTGTCTTCAAAATAACACTGTTAATTTATTTCTCAGCACTGCAAAATGGTCACCTCTCTACAGGGATATAAGACAGCTTTAATTTCAGTGTCAGGATGGGTTTATAAGGTGTTCAGTGTCCCTGTGTTAAAAAACAAAAGAGACAGATTTAGACTTCTATACTCTTTGACATCAAGGGGGACATGTTTGCGCTGAGATTCTTAGGAAAATTAAGTGCAATTAATTTTGTCCTAATTAGTTTCATTTGGTTCAGAAATTGATTAAAATTAAGACCACATCAATTCTGAGTAAATGTTTCCAAACAAGAGCTAAATGCAGTTTATAATTTGTTTTAAATACATTTTTAATACCACTGTGTAAACAAAGCCTCAGTCTTTTAACTAGCCCATTCTTCCACAGGGGCATCTGTGGAAGCTGCAGTTGTTTATTCTGGATTTTCTTTGCCATTTTAAATATCGGGAAGATGTGACTGCAGCGCATGATCCGGAGTTGTGAGGTGTCTCCAGACTGGGTAACTGAGCAGCACTGTCTGCCGTGGAGTCTGTCGTCACTTGGGTGAAACCAGGGGCTGACTGAGGTAGCTACACCACCTTTACGGTGCTGGGTTTAGCCTTTCACCTGCAGCCTGCTAGCAGTCTACTTTGGAGCTGCTGTTCCCAGGAGTCTTGTCTCTCTGTTGTTTCCCTATGCTTCCCATTTATCCGTATGCTTTCCACAATTACCTCCTGCGGGTTTGTAACGGCCATAATCTCCATAGCTGTGGCACTCCCCACGGGCATTTTGATGCAGCCAAAAATTCTCTGTGTTCCCCTGGAAGTTCAGACCAAAGTAAAGCTCTGTTCCTTGCCTAAGTGATTTGTACAACACAAAATCTGTGGTGAAACATTCAATATTGGGATGGGATGGTCCGTCTCTTCCAGTTCTCTTCTATCTTGACTCTTGACCTTGGTGTAGATCATGACAAGAAACTTCACTGCCCGTTCTGCGGTTTCGAAGCTTCCTCATCAGCCTCTTGAGAGTGTTTATACCCATCACATCCAGAAAGGCAAAATATACTCATCCACAGTTTTCCTGAATCATTCAAATATTTCTAATAGTTTAATTTAAATAGTTCTGATAGTTTAAATATGTTTCTGTGATGTGTCTTTCAGACATTGTGAAATGTTAACTTTAACAAAATTCATGAAGTGACATTCACTTCATCCATGGAATTCTTGGTCTTTGCCTTTATTTGTGTTTTGTACTGAATTGCGTGTTTTTCATTTCACATAATGCCTGTTTTTAATGAGATAGTGTACTTTATTACCGAGGTGTTACAAAATGTATTTTGACAAAACCCCTTAGGCTTGATGATGCACTCCAAATTGTTATTTCAATCTACTACTGAAGCTCACAGTAACATGTTGGTTGACTTAGCTGAGCAGAAAGGGGAAAGGCATATTTTGCTCTTCTTTCTTCAAAGAACTTTAGTTGTGTTTATTTGGAATGTTATGCTTCCTGTCTTACAGTTTTTAAAAAGTGCTCTAGGATAAGGAGTGAGTTCATGCCTTCTCTCTCATAAGGGTAAAATAGAAATCGATAATCTTGTCTCAGCCTTACGGGGAAAGAGATTTAAGTGATTAATATTTATGTGTAATGCTTTAAACACTGAATGGCGTTGTATATAGGAAATTCTATTTCAATGCAAACATTTCACAGGGTTTTAAGAGTCTTATGAAATTAATCAAGATGAAACTTTATTACAGCAGAGAAAATAAATATTTTGCTCTTGGATTTCAACTGTAAATGAAGTGCACGTAGCTGCATCTACACTAGCAAATTAAGCAGTGCCAATGCCTGTTAGGCTCTGCAGCCAGCTGTTACAGTCTAGCCACGTCCATAGCTTTACATCTCCTGTAATGAGATGACTTCATAAAAATTCATCTTGGGAATCATTATTGGCCCAGTTAATTCCCAAGAGCTGCTCGCAGATTGTGTGGGAGAGGGCTCACTGACTGGTCCAAAGCTGTGCCTGGGCAGTTGTAAGGATGTTAGCAGTGCTGTTGCCCAATTACGGTGCTGAGTTTGTCTCCTGGCACTGTATACATGCATATATGCAGCCTGCACATCCTCATCTGCCCAGTGCTTTTGTAATTTCAAAAGTCTAGCCAAGGCAGAAGCAAGAGCTGGTTGACTGTGGAACCAAGAAGCAGTGCTCTGCCTGCTTGCTCCATTGTGGAAAAATGCAAATGCAGGTTTTGGAAATTTGTGCAGACACGTAATCCAAATCACAATATGGTCATTTTGAATGAAATGAATCAAAGAATCTTTGAAATGAATTCAAAGAATCTTTGAAACATAGAAAAAGGTCCTGTGTTGCATATGATATACTATATAATGTATATTTTAGTCAGCTTAAAGTTGAAATTCTCTAGTTTACGGCTCTTACACAGTTTCCTTTGGGACACTGCTCAGTGTATGTAGCAGAGTAATATAGCCCACTAACTTCTGGCAAATTTAGCTTCCTTGTATACATTTGCATGAGCTAATTTCGATTGTGCCAAAATGGAATTAATGAAATTAAACAGAAGTCGATTGTTTGGCAAGGCTAGAACAGGGTCTTTGTTCCTGAACTTTGTCCTTAATAGTGTTCTGTTTTAATAAATTTAATATGTAGTGGGTTTTGTTTTTAATGGGATAATGGGATTGAAATTACAGTTGCAACTAGAAGGAAACTGACCTGATTAGGTGTATACATTCACTTTTAACCAAGTAGGGATTCATAGTAATTGTCTAAATATGATAAAATTGCTAATGGTATCATGGAATCATAGAATGGTTTGGGTTGGATGGGACTTTAAGGATCATCGAGTTCCAACCCCCCTGCCATGGGCAGGGACACCCTCCACTAGCCCAGGTTGCTCAAAGCCTCATCCAGCCTGGCCTTGAACCCCTCCAGGGATGGGGCATCCACAGCTTCTCTGGGCAACCTGTTCCAGTGTCTCACCACCCTCACAGTGAAAAATTTCTTCCTAATGTCTAGTCTAAAT
>VZTO01012490.1:41021-73064 GCA_013400615.1 Syrrhaptes paradoxus
GGCTAAGACAAAGAGCTAAGAAGAAAGTGCTTAAAAGGAGAGACATGCCCAGTATGTTTTTAACGGTTACATTTTTTTTTTCTGTCTTGCATTTTCCAGAAGTACAGGGAAATCTCATTTTGTATAGAAATAGGAACCATTTTGTATAGAAAGGGAAGATATTTATAGCTGCTAATAAGTTATTGTTTCTGCTTAGTGCTTGATTTACAGTATTTGTTTTCAGATATGCTGTACTAAATTTTGCTTGGAGACACTGGCACATTGATTGCCTCTAGCTTTCAGGTCAATGGGGACTGTGCTCTGCTTATAAAGAAATGAGAGATTACAGTAAGAGATTTTTGATGGAGTTCATTTAAGATACACAGACTTATTTGTATACATGCAGGTCTACTGAAAATGGCATTTTAAAAAATCCTTTTAATATAAAACAAAAAATATTGATTATCTCTGAATGCTGTCATTTAGCAATTTACATCAGAGCACTTAAAACTGTTTACATGAAAATAAGGCGAAACTGAGTACATTGAATGTTTCACTAATTTTCTTTAATGACATATCTTTTTCTCCAGAGCATAGAGTAGACTCAGATTGTGCAAATTACAAGTAATTGTGAGAGTGAAAGGATATTTCTGTCATGTTTTCTTAAGACTTGCCATAAATCCTGTACTGTAAATATCTCTGAGTCACTTTCTTTTTGACTCACTGCTCGACTTCTCCATATCCTATAATTTTATATAAACCCATTTGACTGCTTTTGTGTTCTTCATTACACTCTAAGTACCTCTCAAAAAGAATTATTAAGGAGTTTGCCAGCTACCTCACTCCTATGGCTTGTAAATTCGTCAAAACCTTAGAAAGATAAAATAAATACAAAAAAATAAAATTACACGTAAACCTTAATGTCTACATCCAATGTCAAACAAATTTTCACTTCTTCACTCTGTTATAATGAATTCTGTCATATCATGAATAAATTTGATGGTTTTCAGTGACAAAGAAAAAAAAGGAATTTTAATTAATGCTACTACTTGAAAAGGCTATTTTGCAAATATATTTACTTCAGTTTAGCTTCGTCTACATGGCAAAGCTGTAAACTGCTATATTTGAAAATCATATTTGCAATAGATGTATAATAACTTTTTTAGATTACTTCTTACAAAGTATACATCAGACCAATTAATTGTCATATTTTCAGTAAGCCAGTAAGAAAAAAAACAGGGAGGAACTCATTTTGTGCCCTCCTTATTTTTTCCATATGAAGCAGACCAACGTGTGAGAGCTGTATAAGTGTCTGAGTGTCAAGAGATAATTCTGTGACAGGGTTGCATCCGTATTAGTTGCATTATATCCATTCATTCTTCATAAAAATATGGTCATTCCTGAACAAATGTGGGATTGGGTATTCAGCCTAGTTACATATGTTGCATCTGAAGAAACACAAGGAATTAGTTTATTCATCATATTCTATCTGCATGAAATGAAAAACCACATATTGACAGCTCCTACTAAATAGCGGAAGGAAACATGCTGCCGTAGCGGGATGTAATTTGTTTTTTTAGGGATGATAATTTGTTTAAATGAAGAATAGAACTTATTTAATTGCCATCACTGTTGTAAATTGCTGTCTTTGCATCTGAATGAAATATTGTAGATACAACTCCAGAAGACTGTCAAAAATTGTATCTTTAGAGATCAATATCTGAATCACAGTGTACTGCAAATATGTATTTTTTACCATATCTGTTTAAGATAATGGTGTTTGGGCTAAAATAGAAGAATTCCTTGTATATGTCTTAAGTATGAAAGGAAAATATTGTATCACATCTCAAAGTAAAATGTTGCGTGAAAATGTAGTTACTTTTGCAGTACAATACAATATGAACAGAATTGTTTTGCTTTTTTTGTTTCTAATGATTTTTGCATTGTAACATTTCGGTGACCATACGCCTGATGAAAATAGGCTGTGATTTAAGGAAAAAGGGGGTAATACTTGCTTCAATATGACACACAGTTATCTCTGACTGTTGCCAACTCTTGCAAAATATTGCAAATCACATTATAATCCAGTTACTGCATGCCATGCCTTCAGTGCTTTATAATGAGAACACTACTCTGCTGTGGTTTGGCTCTTCCACCAGTGACCAGCACTGAACACCTACAAATGAATGTGTGTACAGACAAATGATGCAGAGATGCGTCTCCAAAATATTATCCCAGCTTCCAACACTGATGTCCTGAGCTCAGGTATTTTCTTCTGATGAGTCTGTCATGTGCTTTTAAAACTCAAATTTGGAGGAATTCTGTGCAGAAAGTTTTCTTCTGCTCATTTTGAGTCTGCTGCTTGATAGGATCTGCTGTCACTGCCCTGGAGATTGTGTCCGATTGAACTTCGTCATGCTCCTCATGATTTTGGTGGTCTGTTGTAGTTCTCAGCTATATTTTCCAAAATGAAGAATCATAGCTTAGGACTGACTCGGTGATTCCTGTTTAGTCACTCTTAGTACAGAAACATCTTCCCTCCCCCCCGCCCCCCAATTGCCCAGTCCAGCTGTGGCCTTTCTGAAATCGAGAGGCCGTAACTCTGAATAGTCTTCAAGGTGGTGTGATATTATTGATTTATAAAGTAGCAGAACGCTATTCTCTGCTTCTTTCTTTACTCCTTCACTAATAATTCATAACATAGCACATACAATCTGCATTTTTCACTACTGCTCTGCACTGAGCTCTCTCTTATTTTTTCTGGTATGATTTCTGAAGAGTTAGAATCAATACACCATTTTATTTATAAAGGCAGGATGTTTTTAAATGTGTTTTACATTTATTTACATTGAATTTCAGCTGTCATTTTATCACCAAATATCATAACATGTAGTTTTTTATGGCCAGTCCTGCCTTCAGAGCCCTGACTTACCTTAGCATCATCAGTTAGGTTTGTCTTATCACTGTTCACTGCTTTTTCCAGCTTGGGTCTTACGCTGGATCCCTGCAGGACTCAACTTCCTCCCAGTGTGAATACTGACCATTTACTCAAAATTTTTCGTATTGTTTAGACTTTTTTTTTTTTTTTAATTCTTGAGAGGGTTTTCCTGCTAACCCCATGTCAAGCTGGTTTCGTCAAGAGCCTTTAATAAAGGACCTTGTGAAATTAATGTCTTTTGGAAATCAGGTGTATGGTGTCAGCTTGTTTTCTTTTCCTTGGTTGTTTGTTCTTTGGAGCACACTGATAGATTGCTAAAAAATTATTTGCTTTTAAAATAGCCATGTCAGCTCTTCACCTCTCTAGTGTATTTATTTTCCTGTTCACTAATTTTATTGTTTATTCTGATTTTTAGTAATTTAATTGGAAATTCTTAGAAAATTTTTCTTGCACTGCCTTCTCAACCACCTGTCACAGTTTCCTCCATTATGAACCCAGATGGAGAAAAAGCATTCTGTTGTTGTGTTCTGACCTCATCTTTCTTGGGTACTCCTTTTATAGCCTGAGCAGCTGTTAGCCCTGCTAGCTCTCTGTCTGGCTTCCAAATCTTTGAAAAATATTTTATTTTCATTTTTTTACTTTCTCCAAGTTGTTCCTCAAATTTTGTCTCTTAACCTGTTTTGTGTGGATTTGGTTTTGAAAGTGTTGGGTTTGGTGTTTGGTTTTTTTTGTTTGTGTTGTTTTAGGCTGCTAGTTCATGGTCATTTTTGTTTTCAGATTTTTAAAAGATCATTTTCTTGATGCTAATATTTAAATGAGTTAAATATTATTTCATATCCTGTATCCTGCACATGTAATCTCTTTGATTTTTAGTCAAATCCACAGCTGGATCCTTTATAATTCATATGAGGTCTTTTCCTTTTCTACAGACTCTCCGTGTTCTAGAAGTGTCCTCAGTTCCAGGTGAATCAGTTCTTAACACCATTGTTTCAGCCCGTGACTGCAGCTTTGCTTTGGCCCATCCTGTTGGCTCTGGATCTGCACCTGGTGTAATGGTGCAAACACTGCTGCTGTGCAGGTGACCTGCATTTGGCCTCCAGAGGTTCTCTCCAGCTTTCCTCAGTTTTTGTTTTATATAAGGACTGAAAAATGCTGCTGATAGTATTTCTTTGGAGTCTGCATAGACTTCTTGTGAGGTCCACAGGATGCACGGTCTCTCTGGAGCTGCCAGTGCAGGTCTCTGGTCATGTTGTGGCAGCTGGGACATGGCATGTTTTGTTTCTTCGTGTATTCCACCTGGCCTGTGTTAAGAACATGAATGAGTGGATTTGGCTGGGGATAGCAGTTTCCCGATGCAACTTGTCCTCTTTCCCACTGTAATCTGCAGGCTGACACCCATGATAATGTATTTCAGTTATTTTTTTTTCCCCCCGATACTTCCATGATTTGGAAACAGGATTTTCACAGACAAATCTTTTTTCTAATTTGTTCCTGGTATTTTTCACAGTCATTTTTCCTCTCATTTCATTTTTCTTGTTGCAGTCCTTTTTCTGTGTGGATGTACAAAATAAAAACTTTAATGTGATAAATATTCTCTGATATTTCTTAGACAATATTGAAGTTTGAGGCTCTCCAAGCTTGACTGCTGTGAAGCTTTCACCAGCTGAAAGCTCTTCTAGGATTTGGGCATCTGTGTTTGCTATCACACTTGGAGCTCATCTGTTTTGTGTTTTCTGAAGATTAATGAGAAAGCTGGTTTCTGTTATTCTGCGGGTGAAATGGACAAGCCTAAGAGTAACCAAACAATGTGTAACATCCATACTCTACATCTGCAAGCATTTGACAAGCCTTAGTCTGGAAATTATATTGTTAAAATACATTTAGAAATATCCGTTTGCTGATATGGTTATAAACAAATCAGGTTGTTTGTGTCATAAGACATGACCTGGCAAAGATGAAAGTTGCCATCCGAGGCAAACTTCTACTAATTTAGATGCTTAAAATTATAGTTATGTGCTGGCTTTTAAATTAAATAAGCTTTTCATAAGGCAGTTTTTAGTCTGAATCTAATTATGAAAATGTACAGTTTTAATTGTGAGTTTGTGGATGGTGCTTAATTATGTGAGTACATTTGCTAGGTTGTTAACATCGTTGTATAGCATTTTCAATGGAGAAGATCACATCAGTCCGTAGATGCCTACTGATTTCATTGTTGTTGCCCTGATCTGTTCTTATTTTGGTGCAATACTCTTTACAGATTAATTCAAAATTAAGGGGAAAAGGATTGTTTTGTAAATAAATTTGCAGTGGGAAAACATTCCCGGAAACTTACATATGTGGAAAAAATCCTTTGTTTTTCCCTTTAAGAATGTATCTGTTTCCTCTAGTTTGCTATGATCCAAATAATTTAAGACAGATATGGTGTTTATTAAATTGAGAACTTCAAAGGACTTTTGAGATTTCCACAGAATATAATGTTCCATGTAGAGTTACACTTACATTTTTCCCCTGTCTCTGCTGAAAGTTAATTTTTCTTACTGTTTCACATATTTTTTTTGTCTCAGCAGTTTTGGTTTTTCTTTAGTTCATTTCAGTGGCTACAACATTTGCAGAGAGACAAATATAAGGGATCCATCAGAGCATAAATGCTTGAGGGTTGGAAGTCAAAACACTTCATCATTATAACTCTATGAAGGAACTTAAGTGCAGTGATTTCCTAGAGGAACATAAGAGTACTGTAAGGCAGAGGGTCCCACGAGGACTAGCTGTTGCTCTTCTGTCCATGCAGGATTTAGGTATTGAACACCTATCTCCAGACCTGGAATTTATGAATTTCATAAATCTGTGTGAGATACCAAAGTCCGTGCAGTTAATGAGCTGAATGAGGCAGCTAAGCTGGAGATTGACAGCAGCCTCCCCTGGGTGACTGAGGCTCAGGACAGCCAACAGCACTGAATGGACTGATGTGCTTGAAATTCTGCAGACATAGACACCAGACACCCAAATGGGTTAGATGCCAATGTGAAAGTGAGTTTCAAAGGCTGAACCATCTACCTGGGTACCAAGGTAATTACTGTGGTGTGGCTAACTGTGTCACTTTAACCCTTCCAGGAGAGATCTGGCTGCCTTGAACAGCTGCAGCTGGGGATATGCTGCCTTGACAATGTGAACAGAAAATATTCACTGCCCTTTTTTTTTTCATTGTGATATCTTTGATGTGTATTTTGCAAACACATTCATCCTTCTTGAAGACTGTAGATGTGTTGTAGCAGGGTAATTGCAATGGAACAAGTGTTAGATAAACTAGATAGTTATTAAAACTAGGTAGTTATTAAATGTACCTGAGGCATTTCTTAATCTTGTGATAAAGCAGAATTCAATATTACTTCTATAATATTATTTTAAGTGAGAATCAGATCTTCGCCTGGGGTGTGGGGATAAGAAAAAAGGTGCAAGTGAAAAAACTTAGCACATCATTTAATATTTTATCAGGTAGGAGCATGCTAGCCACAGTTTTGTTCACAGCTGCTGTACTGCAATGGCAAGACTTCCTTCCTGGATACTGGTAGATGTTGCAGCCTGTCTTATTCAAAGCCACTTGGGCCCCTTAGGCTCATTGTTGCTGGCTCATTTGTCACGTACAGGATGTCCTGTTCTTCTTTCAAGGTGTTGCCCTGAAAGTATTTTTTTCTGTCTTACATTAACTGAAGCATAGTTATGTCGCTTGCAAAGGGATGCCATTCGCAAAGCATTACAAATCAGTCCCAGATTTTCAGATGCTTTTGACACTCAAATGTTACAAAACTCTATAATTTCTGGTTTTATGATGAGACTGAGTAGGTATTCCAAATTGCAGCTAGTGAGTGCTATGGGCTCTCAACTTGCCAAATTATAAACATTGACAAACACTGATAGTGGGGGAAAAAAATCACATTCCTTGTATGCGTATTTAACACAGTGATTGATTCTTCACGGTTAGCAAATCTGGTACATTTATATTGAATTGCAGAGAGATTACTCTCTATATATGCTAAGCTTGTTTTTACAATCAGCAGTGTTAAATTAAATGTAAATTCAGGGATCAGCTTGCATTGTTTGCTGCTATTGCAATGAGCCCTGTGTGCTGTGGAGGAGGAGGCTCCGCAGCAGACCCTCTGGTTTGCATGCTGTAGAGGAAGACAGGGTGGTTTCGCTTTGGACAGTGCAGAGGATCCTTGTGTGCCTGGTATGTTTGCTGTGTAAACCAACGGAAAGCCATCTGTGCCAGAGATTGAGTTAATGCTGATTATTTTCCTTCCATAAGCTCATCACAGAGAGAAAAAAAAACAACTAAGAGTCTATTCAGTTAGTGCGCNATACTTATTATTTTCCTTCCAAAAGCTCAACAAAGAGAGAAAAAAAAACAACTAAGAGTCTATTCAGTTAGTGCGCAGTCTGCTTGTGGAACAGAGCGCTGCCGTATGTTGCTCTTGAGAATAAGCTCATGAGCAGTGACAATATATCCAACAGTATTTATTTCGTGTTGTCCTACCACATTTGATTGGACGGACAACTAGAGGACAATACCCGTTGTCTTAAATTTGTACAATTTTCGCATGAACCATAGTTGAAATGTAAGTAAGAATCAGACCGACCTCCTACCTGAACACCTTGGGAACAGAATTCAGCCCCAGTTCAGGTCTTTGAGTTAACACAGTATTACTCAACTGTTTTCACCTCGTCAGTGTTGTTTTGCTCTTCCTAAAAGGAGGAAAGATTGTGTTTTAATCTGTTTATCCTTAGTAATAAAGAACAAAAAAACCAGTATAGAAACGGGGGGGGGGTGGGGGTTGGGATGGGGAACAAGCACAGTTTTGTAAAATGATTTTGAGTGCTTTCACAGGCTGGTTTAATTTCCGTAGAGCTATGTGAGTTTGCATATGTCAATCAATTTAATGCTTTGCTTTGATTATGAATATGACTTGAGAATAAAATTAATGTTTACGTAGTGCTCAGTATATGTAAATTGATGTATAAATGCTGCAGCAAGTATAATTAATAACGAAAGTCAAAATCAAGTTGACTGAGTTTTTAATTAGATTAACATGAACCATTTGTGACTTAGTACAATGCTGTCTACAAAATTAGATACTATATGCATGTATGTTAAATCAGTTCATTAACATGTTGTGTCCAAATTAACTGTTGTTATAGCTTCCTTGGCTGAAACAAAATTTGAGTTTCTTGCTACATTTTTACCAGTCCAGTATTGCCATCATAGATGGGAAAGATACATTAGTTTTGTGGTTGGGTCTTCAGCCCTAACTTATCCTGCTTCTTAACTTTGCAAATATAGCATCTGGCAAAGAAAAATCTCTCACCTTCTATGAAATCCAATTCAGCTCAATAAGTAAGTGATGTGCTTGGAACTCCCACTGCATTACAACTCCTTTAGATCTTCCTTTTACATTCCAGAGTATTCAAGTTAGGAAAAAGTTGGTAGGTTGCTGCCAGTTAGCAAAGTGCAGATGGTGTTTATTACTGTGACCAATAAATTGTGTACCTGTGGGAGTAATAAGCCCAATTAGCCAAATGTTGATTGTGCTTTTAAGTGTTGTAGTCTTAGTACCTATTTCCATACCTGTGCATCTGCTCAATATAAACTTATTTAATTGTGCGCTTGGAAAAAAGCTTAGTGGTGCACTTCTGCAGTCTGAATTGTTAGCGTTCATAGAAATATTGTTTTAGATAATGTCCTTCAAATGAGCCAGTCTTAGATACACAATTCCAATAACTCCTTATTGCTTATCTTTATTTCTTTCTAAATAGTAAAAGTTGACTACTTCAGGCTTGGCTGGGATGAATACTGAAAGACAGGTGGCTTTTTGTCCTAAAGAGGGCCCTTGCCCTTGATTCAACAGAATATGACTTAAATACAAGAGCAAAACGATTTTTAGCTCAGCAAAGTCTGCAGTTTTAAAAAATAGTGGTCTTGAACAGCTTTCCATTAAAGGGCAGTCAGGCCTCAGGGAACAACCTGACTTTGTAGCCATGGATTGGCGTCGGTCATGACCTCCTGCTGGTGACTAGTTTGCTAACAGCTCTAAACTCGCCATCGTGGGCAAAAAAGCCTGAGAGACGTTCCTGTCTGTGCTCAGCCTCCTACACTGCCCCAGCTGGGGCAGCCAAACAGGGAGAAGCTTAGGAAAAAACAGCTTATTCCAAGTTGCAGAGGAATTATAAGGCAAAAGCCAAAGATAAAATGTGACGTTAGGATCCTCTTTCCCATTTCCAAGTTGAGAAAGCAAGCTCTCTCCTGTCAGCAGAACCTGGCCCTGCTGCACTTCCCTGGAATAATACCCACTTTCATAACCAAGCCCAGGGATTTTAATGGCAGTAATTTCTGCAGTCTCTCCCTGACCATGCAAGTAAACAACAGTAGTGACATACATTCAGCAAGGCCTGTTTGATTTTTTTAACATAACTTGACAACTCCTTAGGGTCAAGATCATGTCTACCTGCATTTCTGTGAAGTATCTGGTACAATGAGTCTCTCTGGATGTATTAGAGAAATAGCTATTCATATTTTTCTGATTTAAGAAAGTTTAACTGAGTAGATACATCAGACACCAAACTTTTTTTTTAATCAGAAAGATTATTTTAATTTTAAGGCTCATTTAAATTGCTTTATTTAAGTGCTACAACATGTTACCAAATTCTGACAGAACACCGCTAAAAATGAAAAGCAAGGGGATATTTTTGTTATCTCAGTGCGGACTTGTGTCTGAAAGACGTTGGTCTGGAGTCACTGACCATCTGTTTCATGGAGTTATGCCAAAAATATATTTTCACTCTAGGTTTAGATGCTTGCTGTGAACTAGTAAATAGCCAGAGAGATATTGCAGCATCTTCTTCAAGCACACTGTAAATATGAAATCTCAGTGCTCCTCAAGATTAAAAAAAAAAGTGTAATAAAGATATGTTTGTTTCTTAAGTAAATTTTCTAGTCAGAGTAACTTTAATGATTCTAACTTTGTTACTTGGACTTAATTTGTTCTTGAGGTAATTCTATTGATTTAAACCTGAAATTAATTTGGCCTGGAGTTTTCAAGAAGCTGTATTTTGCCTTTGAGCATTTAATTTTGAGTCAATTTTTCTCCCCACAGCCTGGCATTGGGTTATTGTTCAAAGCATGATGAAGAGATGAGACCCAGTGAGCTCTATAGGAAAGGGCAGCTTTCTCATTTGGTTCTGGGACCCCTGCAGTGAAGTTGCAGTGGTGCAATACTTTAAGAAAATGTTAGCACATCCTTTGGAGCAAATCTCCAGAGCCCCTTGAAAGGAATACATGAATTTTCTGACTCTGCAGTTGACATGCCTTGCTAAAGTAGGACCCTGCAGAGTTCAGTCCTACCAAACAGGTTTCTCAGAAGCTCTTCTCCAGAGACAGTAAACATCACATCACTGTAATAAAAAGTAATATTGCATCCTTGTCTGGAACACTAAGTTCATTTTGGAAAAGCCAAAAAGTACTAGATAATTAAGATCTGTTGGGGTAAGCAGCTACATATAGAGGGAGGCAAACTTGAACACTGCAGAATGTGCTAAGCTACAGAACAGAATAGTTGCAGTTGTAAGGGACGTGCAATGAGCATGTAGTCCAACTGCCTGACCAATTCAGGGCTGACCAGTAGTTAAAGCATATTATTAACAGGCATTGTTGTGCTTACAGAGTGTTGAGAAAAAGAAAATTTCCTTTTGTAATTGTCCAGTTCTGCCTTAACATGAAGGGAATTCCGTTGTGCATATCAAAAGGTGAGATGCTCTTAAAATAAACACTATTCTAAAATAAATGAAGTGTCAGAAGTCCTAGAATAGGGCCAGAAGAAAATGAATTTAAAAGCAAGTCTCAGTAAGATTTTATTCAGGAGTGAATAGTATCTTTGTCTCCTCACCTTTTCTTTATCAGAGGACTGAATTTAGAAGGAACTTTTTTCCCCCATGAATAAGGAAAGATTTTTGTGAGGATAAGTTGCTCTGAAAATGGAAAGACACTTTGTTTCCCCACAAAGGAGCTGATAGTAATGGTGAACAGAACACACCAAGAAATAACAGACCTATTCCATGTTGCCAAGCCTGTGCTCTTTCTCTTCTGCTTTTTCTAGAATAAATTAATTTATTCTCCCGGTTCAGGGCTTTGTGCTGCTTTATCTTACAGCTGGAAACATTTGTCTGCCCCATTCCTTATTTATCTACATTTTGTTACTGTTCTGAACACTGATCTATGTATAAAACAGAAACAGTCACTGACACAAAACACTTTTTCTGAATGGCAAGCATATTCCTTATTTCTGCTTGTAAAACCCAGTTAAAATGGTATTTATAAAATAAGAAATGTTACAGTTCTAGTAGGGATGTATTTGGGCCACATCAAACAGGGAAACAAGTATTCTTCTAAATGTAATGTGCGTTTTCTGTCATTGTATTTAGATTGAGGCTTGAATGTTAATGCTGTAAACTATACGTTAGAGTTCTTATACCTATGGTATGCAGTCCTGAGTTAGTCAGAGTCCTTACTAATGTGAAATGGAGTTTTTGATCTTGAAAGAGCTGCAGGTTAGAGCTTTATGTTGCAACAACAGCAAATTACATGATTCTTTGCTCAGTACTTGCCCCTGTGTGCAGAGGGAGGTGGAGAGGAAAATAGGTGTGGTTTTAAACAGGACAGGTGTTACGGGGAGTGCTTAGCGCTGCTGTAGGGTGCGGTACCTTTGGATGTACTTCTGATGGTGCCACGTGGCCAGGCAGGTGGGACGGTGTGTGCGACCACTCTCAGCCTGAGACTACGGCTGGCTTCAGGGAGCCCCACTGCCAGACACCCCTCTTCACCTCACTGGGCCGTGCAGCCCGTGTCCCAGCTCCTGGGAGGTTTGCGCTGTATCTGGGCACGCATAAGCAGAGCAGCAGTGCCAGCCCGCCAGTGTCATGAGCCTTGCAAGAGAACTGGCCACTGTGGGGCTGTCCACTTGTTCAGAGGCCAATTTGTTGCATCTGGAGAATAAAGTGAGTCCAGTGTATGCAATCAAGGTAAAGATCAATGGTTGATTACAGTTGTCAACATTAAAAATGAGGTAGTGATGCAAGTCAACAGCTTTTGTCTGCCTGACTCTGTTAGCCCCATTTGCGGTTGGTGGGGCAGGCTCCTCCCCAGGGAGAGGACTCTGATGCCAGGAGCCAAGGACATGTATGTATGCTAGTATTAGCTGCAGATTCTCTCCTGCACAAGTTTACTGCCTTTCTTTTCCTCATCATTAATACACCACAGACAGAAAAGTGGAGCCATGTCTGTTAGCCTTTGATACCTGCTTCAAAGTTCAAACTCCCATTGTGTTTATCTCCTTGACAATTTGCTTTGACGTGCCGTATACTGAAGAAACTTTCCCCTGAATTTGCAACATTATATTGTAAATATCAACTTATAAAGATATGTGTGTATTTAATTTCAATTCCGTGATAATTCTGCTGATATTATGGCTTCTGAGAACAACAATGGCCATGTCCATATTAAAGGAAGTAAGTTCAGGCATGGCAATGAGAATAAATACGTGTTGATCTTCTCGATGTGCTGAAGTGCACTTCAGACTGTCACACCCTTGTATGTGAGATCCAGGATATATTTTAGGAACTATTTGTTGTACACATTTGGTTTACAACACAGGTTATAATTAATCTCTGGCATTTCACAGAAACCATTTATGGTATATTGACATAATAAATGCTGACACTGGGAGGCAGACTGCCTGTGCTGTGATCCAACTTGACAACACCTGGTTAATTTTAGGGATTCTCTTCTCAGTATTTTAGCCTGGAAGCAAGTGAGGTGTGTTGATGTGCAGCATGCTGTACTGCAGGGGGCTTTGGAGATGAACAAGTCTGCGATTATACATATTCACACCTGGAGCACAATGATGAGGCTATCACTAACATGGACAGCTTTTTGTTAAGAATTTTGTGTAAATAGTTCTTAAGACTTCTTCATTGTCTGTATACTTGTTGGGTATCTAATCTTTGGTTCTAAATATTCATTCCTAGCATACAGACTTGAGCAGAATGTCTCACACTGTCAGTAAGTATTCTCCCTGTGGAAGCACAAAGCTTTGCAGATGGATGGGAGCAGCACAGTCTGAGGAAAGAGAATAATTTCAATGTGTCCACATGTGCAGTATCATTTTTAGCTATTTCCATATAAGTATAAAAAAAGTTTTATGAACAAAATCTGTGATGCAGACTGATTGCTTCTGCGGGTTGGAGTGTGAAGGTAATCAAAATGTAGATAAACCTGGTGAAACTGCATGTATATTAGTTGGGGAAGCTGTTGGGGAGGCTGGCTGTGGGTACTCAAAAGATCTATCAAGCTATATTCTCTGTCAGGTTTTATTCTGCACAGGAGAAAGTTTATTGCCCAGCTGTTGACACATGAAGCATCATGTGCATTTGATTATAAGTAAAGCATCCCCTGCTATCACCTGATCATTTTCCCCTGAAGACGTGCATCTGTCTCTCCCAGACAAATTATAAAAAAATCTAAGAAAACAATGAGCAGAATATTTGCTATAAACCAGGAAGGGTTTCTGCAAGCACACAGAAAGCCTAGCTCACATTTATAAATACGATTGAGAAGTTAAGCCACCTATGAAAACATCCGGTAACACAACAATAACTATTTTTCAGGTGGAAGTCTGTTTTCTCCCCAGTACTAAAAGCTTTCTGTTAATACTCTCTCTCATCTGTATGTCATCATTTCTCAGCTATCCTCTCCTAATATAACCAGATATTATCCCAGAGACTTAGGGAAAATTTGTACAAGTGACAGAATTGGATCAGAATGAAGGTCACAAAATAAGATCTGCAGTTACAGTGGCTGTACCAGGAATGTGTGTTTGTGGGCAAGCATTGTCATTATAGGCGGTCAAACGGCCTGAGCTTCCGCATTTTCCTTCCCTGTAGCTGTGTGCTTTGGCTGTCTGGGACCGTAACTGGAGCTTGAGATTTCCAGTATTAAAAGTAGTTCTGCTGAGGTTCTTACCTAGCGTATCTTAATAAAAATAAGATGAATGAAGTTGTGTTTCAAATTTCTTACAATTTGTGCTATTTACTGAAACTTTCTCTTACTTGTCTGCTGTTTTTACCCACGTGTGAACATAAGGGATTTCGTTTTTCATAAGTTATTGAGTTAAAGTTACTGTGTCAGTATTTTCAGACTTTCAGGAGTCTTGTGGTTGTAGACTGGTGCTGAGGATAGCCAGTGCACCTAGAGCTTACTGATACTGGGAAGACTGAGCACAGCAGCTGAATGTGTGATACAGTGCACTGTCTTTTCTGCAACTTTAGACAAAAGCAAACTAAGAGCAATTCACTTACTCAGTTGTAAGTAACTGCTTGCTTCCTGATGTGTGTTTTTTAGAAGGTGGATGACATATGAGTGTGTCTGCTACATAATCAATAGAATTAAAATCCCCAGCCACTTATTTCCTGTGAAGTGATTAAAATCCACTTTGTACATAGTTCATGCTGGCCATACTACGCCTTTGCAGCCATATGTCAAGGTAATTATTAGACAGTTTATGAAGTGCTTAAATGTAAATGACCAGCATAAATCTTCATAGAGTGTATTTTAATAGTTTTATTCCATTCAGAGAGCAAATGTCGCTGAGCTTTAGCTTCCCACAGTCTCTTCCAAACTTACGTAGCGGTATAGCTCTTGGAGCTTTCGAGGGGCAGCTTTCCTTTATATTAAGAGACACTGAAAGGATGCAGCAGTAGATGGTTCTTCTCTGACTGATGATGCATAAGTGGCACAAAAGATTCAGTGCTGTAATTTATGAACAGCCATTCTGGACATAAGGAGATACCTGCAGAATAACATAAGCTCTGCTGTTTGCTCAGCTGTTTAATAGACTTTCACATACATGAAGTGTGTAATTTTAAAATTTTTTTTCTAGATTAAGTCCAAGGTATAGTATTAAAGTAGAAATTCAGTCCTTGCCATTGCTTCCTCACTGTTTGGTTTATTTTCATTGGAAATGTAATTAATTTAATTTAAGCCAACAACTTCGAAGCCAAGTTGTCTGTGGAAGAAACATCACTACAGTTTCAAGGCTCAGGATTGTTGGTGCCATGATGGGGCATTATCTCGAAATCCTACCCCAAAATGGAGTAGGATTTATTGAAGAGTTGATAACTGTTATTAAATCAACAGATAGAGCTGGAAAAAAATACAAGCACTCAAGCTCAAAAAATCTTTTATTCAGAGTTCCAGAGATTTCTGGGTTTTTCTGCAATATTATCACCTCCACTTCCCCATAGACATGTTATCATGCTGAAATCAGTTATGTTGGTTTAGGTGGCAGTAAATTTCACCCTACATATTTATTTTTCCTGTGATTACATATTATTTTCTTGATGGTTTAGTAAATGTTTGAAGGAAGTTAGAAGTGATTTGTCATTAAGCCCCTGGACTGAAAGCAAGCTTGGGTTCTGGGGTATCTGGCTTGATTCTGAGTGTGGGTGTTATTAACATAGCTAATACTTTTGTGGTGTTAAACAAGAATATTTCCCCATTTTTTCCATTTTTAAAATAGAAGGTAATGCAAAACAAGTTATGTTATAACATCTTTTCAGATGTTCAGGTGTATTTTTGACAGCAGCGTATTCCTGTTTGCTATTTCTTATTGTCGTGTTCTTTGTCTCTGAAATAAAAACAAGGAAGTGCTGATACAGTTGCACACCTTTTTCCTTGGCTGAGCTTGTTCTTTGTTGAAAGCCAGGCCAGAGTACTGTCTGTTCAGACTTGAACATAATTAAGAAAGATTGTAAGCGTGTGCAGATGGTTCCCGGTCAACTTCCAGAGACAGTATACTATAGAGTTCTTAAAACATTTTGGAAAGCATACCAAATAATAAGAGACTACTGATTACAGAATAAACAAAATACTGTTACTTAATAGACTTCCCCTTTTTTGCTAATTTGTGTTGACATAACATTAACACCTCATATATTTACTGTTTTGTCCTCTGATTTTCATGTAGACATCTGTCCTCTTCATACAAAAAAATAATGTTATATGTGTCACATAAACTGTGCAGTGCTTAAGAATATTAGCAGCATGTCAGACAAAGCCCAGTATTCTTTAAAATCCTCCTAGAAATATCCTTGGATATCTACAGTGATCTATTGTTTGTGATTTGTTCAGTTGCTGACAGAACAGATATTTGAAGTTGATACACAACACAGTAGTTATTTTAAAATCAATGTGTAAAACATCAATTCTTAAAAATCCATCTAAAGCTCTAACGTTGCAGAATGTATTACTTTGCCAATAAAGCTGGCTAACTCAGGAAAGATTATATGCATTCTCTGGGTTTCACCTATACTGATTATCTGATAGCTAAACCTCCGCGGCCACTGGCCATTTCTGTGCTAGAGAGGGGCCTCCTGGGGCTCACATAAACCATGAATGCTCTGACTGCCTTTTGCACTAGGTGAGAGGATACCTCAGTTGTCCAGACTTGTATCCTAATCAATTAGTCTCAGAAATAATTAGGGGCATTTCTTTTAAAGGAAAATAATCTTTTATTTTTTAAGCAACTTATTTAAGCAACTTTATAATGATTTATTAAGTTTTTCAAAATTACCTCTTGGTCTAAAATAATTCTCTCATTTGCTTTTTAGTTCAATTTTGTTGGAAAATTGCTTGGGCCAAGAGGAAACTCGTTGAAGAGGTTACAAGAAGAAACAGGTGCAAAAATGTCCATCCTGGGGAAAGGATCCATGAGGGACAAAGCTAAGGTACTGTGTCTGGATTCTGGTTGCAGTTAGTGTCAAAACATTTGTGCTGTAGCTGTTACACCTAGATTGCCTGTCTACTTATTAATGACTGAATTAATAGACTCATAATAGACTCTGACTCCAAGGCTAGTTTGTTTTTTTCAAGTTACATCAATCGCTTAAATGTAATATTTCTCTTGCTATGCAAACCTTGCTTCCCATATAATTGTAGATCTCCAGAGTTACTATTTTACCACTATTATTTAAATAATTCACCTAGAAGAGAAACCAGCTTAAATCAACGTATGTGTGTTGGCAGATGAGTCTTCCTTCTGGAGGAATTTTCAAGAGAAATCTATATAAATTTCCTCTGTAAATTGAAATTTCGCTAAAGCTGTCTGTATTATTCCATTAACCATAATAATTCCTAGGCAGACTGCAGGCACATGTTCTTTTCCCCTCCAGTCTAGTGCAACTGAATGCTGAGCTGCATCGGAGCAGCAGAAACAGAATTTCTGATGGAAAATCCTAAAATACATTTGTGCTTTAAATCCTTAGGTACTTAGTGTTTGAAAAAACCTCATTGACTGATTTGTGTATTTTAGTGCCAAAATGACAATTTAGCAAATGCTTGGCTCTACAATGAGTCACTCGGGCCATACTCTGTAATTTTGGGCATATGGAGGAGCAGTTCCTAGTTCTGGGAAGCTGACTCTGTCAAGGTAGATATATCTGTGTGGTGGATGCCAGGTGCCCACCAGGCCGCTCTATCACTCCCCTCTTCAGCAGAACAAGGGGAAGAAAATGAGATTAAAAATTTGTAGATGAAGATAAAAGCAGTTTAATTAAAGCAAAAGCCAAGGCTGTGCATGGAAGCAAAGGAAAAACAAAGATTTTGTGGACATTTGTTGAGAGTCACTTGTTAAGAGTGACTTGAGATTTTTGAGTGTCTGCTGTGCCTGCAGTGTGGGAACAGGATAGATTAATTTGAAAAGGCAATGCAACTTACTTAAAATAAATATTATTAACAACTCCAGTTGTGCACGAAATGCCACAGAGCTTATATATGTCTCAGAAAATTGTGTTAGAAATTGTTGAAGAGATACCCAAGTGTAACTGCAGCAGTTTTGCAGAATATAATTTGGGGTATAAGGAAAACTTATAATTCTTCTGTATCAGTGTGGCTCTGGAAGAATAAGCGGCGTGCAGAAGTTTAGTTTTCTGTAACAGGAGAAAGATCCTACAGTGTTCTGACAGGAAAAACAAGCACTTGCATGAGACATATAGGCACAACAGAAGATGATGCTGGCTTTTAGATGCTTTTCCCTTTTGATTTGGGATTCAAAACTGTAGCTAAAATTTGAAATATTTATTAGATGAATAGCTCCCATTTATTTTTAAATCATAGAAAAGCTGTTGTTCAAGATGCTGAGCATAGTCATGACCACTGAGAATTGTACTCACAGTAAGAGCACACAGCTTGTTTGCTGTGGATTTTTAGAACAGGTTGAGCTCTCACTATCTTGTGGGCTTACATGCTGCCACTAAACGTTGTAATTCCTGTAGTAATGTAGTATTATAAATATGCAAATGTATTCTTCAGGACAGATAGTGATGAGATTAAACATCGTCATGTTGAGTTGCTTGGCTTTTGATTCTTTTCCATTTCTTTTCTTCTTTTCCCAAATAGCATGGGAGGTGATTGTAAAGGTAAACAATCAAACTGAAGTGACAAGAGAAATCTTATCACAAGGGGAATTAATTGATTGCTTTCATACAAAGATGCATATTTTCTCCTTTTCAACCATGCAATGAATGCTTTTCACTGTGCCATTAAGTATATATATATATATATATATGCAGTGAGCTGAAATAACTTCTTATTTTTACATAAACTATAGCAGTGAGAGCATGGATTCTCTTTAAAAGAAGCAGAAAAATATGTAGCAGTGTCTCTTAAAGCACTTCTATTTCTTGAGCTAGTTACCTGCCAGTTTCATAGGAGAGAGCACAGTCTTGGGGCTTGCGCCATTTCTCCATACTCCCTGGTTTTAGATTATTATATTATTATTACAAGTGATATTTTTTTGTTCAGATTAATTATATACAAGTGTGCAATAAACATGCACTAGACAGCGTGCATAACTTGTTCTTTGTGTTTTGTGGAACTTCAAAACACAGTATGTCAGAAAGCAAAATGGCAATGATTTCATGCAGATGGGACTCCCCTTACTCCGGGATTGTTAGCTGGGAACAGGCTGAGCCTTGGTCATCTGGTGGTGAGCAGTATCGATGTGTATCACTCATTTGTGTATTTATATATATTTCTATTATAAACATCATTATTATTATCATTATTATCATCATGAGTATTTTCAGGTTTTCTGTTGTTATTAATTTGTTCTTATATCAGCCCACAAGTCTCTTCCCTTTAACCCTTTAATTCCCTCCTCCATCCACTGGAGGGAGGAGGGTGAGGGAGCAGCTGCATGGTGTTTGGTTGCCAGCCAGGTTAAAGCAGCCAGCAAGAGCAGAATTAGGCCCTCAGCATGCCTTCAAGATATTAGCAGAAGTTACAACAGCACACTGCTTCTGCTGCATTTTTTCTTCCCTTCCCTAAATCTCTCCAGCTGCCTGATACTGACTGCTGTGAGGCTGTAAGGAGTTTAACAACCAACCAAGAACAAAGAAAAATGCAAACAAAAGGAAAGAAACAAAAAGCAGAGCACCCCATATTTTGAAAATGAAATCTTTAAAGGATCATTTGCAAAAGGAAGTTAACTCCTTGAAGTCCACTGTAATCTACATTCCCTCAGTTTTTCCTTTAAGTGAGCATGTGAAAAAGTACCTCAGGCTTTCAAATTCTAGAGCTCAGTTTTACCTGAACAAAAAATTCCAAAGAACATGCTTTCTCCTTTTACAGAGAAAGCGTACATCTGTTGACAGGCACAGATTAAATGAAGAGACCATCTTTGTCACTGTTTCCTCCAGTGTTCAATTCATGTTACAGCAACTTTCAGTGCTAAACCACCCTGCTTTCTTTGGAAAATACCTCTGTCACCTCTAATGTGTTATAAACTCATTTTTGCCCTGATAGGGGAGAGAGTTTCAGGTAGATACAGATTCCAACCAATGCTTCTTAGAATAGGTTTTATTCTTTAGGCTGTTTTTATTAACAGAAGATAACTATTCTCACAGCGCGTTCACTTATTCAGTCTCACATCTGAATTGCACTCTCGTGATTCTGTGGTTAGAGCAACATCTGTGAAGCCAACTCCAACCATATGCTCAGAAAATAGAGGGTAATACTGGCAGGTCAGTGGTAGGTGTTCAGAAAGTCCATCGGAGGGTCCTTTTCATCAGATGCATATGTAATCTCATAGCCTTCAGCTGCTTAGGGCAGTCGTCTTGGATGTGGGCTGAGTTACGGAACCCGTTGCTGACACCAGTGTGTGCTGCTGCTCAGCAGCCTGTTGCTGTTTTCAGACTGTCTGTCCTTTGCAGGTTCACCAGCACCAATAGTCTCCAAGGCTTACCAGTCCTTGGGAAGCTTCCACATGCCAGCTTCTCAGCACATGCTTTTCCTTTCCTTTTCTTGAAAATATTTCTCAATCAAAACTTGCAGATACCTGTAGAATCAATTCATGCAAACTCACATGGGACGGAACTTTCATGAAAAGTGTTTGGGTGCTTATCTTTACATTAGTTTGTTTAGATGTCTCATCATGTCCACACATGCTGTCCAACCCCTCTTGTGTTTCCCCAGCTCCTCAGAGCTGTCCAAATCAGCTTGCTCCCAGAAGGCTGTTCTTTCTCTTTCCTTCCAGGAGACTCCGCGTTACCCAGAGTGCAACAACTAGGAAAAGCCAAGTAATCTTCTCTGCTTCCTAGCCACATCATTTTAACTACATTTGTGTATTTTAATATCACAGTAACCTGAGGGCTTTCAGCCACATATCTTCCCTCTGGCACAAAAAGAAAGCTTTTGTTCAGCAAGGATCTTTCTATCTGGAGAGTCAATAACCTCTTCATTTTTTTTGCCATATCCCTGCATATTTTTGGTTATTTTCCTCTTCTCTGCACTCTGTGGAAATGTTGTCGTTCCCCTGATCATTTGTTGGCACCACATTCCTGGCAGATAAGAGTTTGTTTGGTGTTTTCTGCAGCCTCCATTGGTTACTTCTCTGTCTGGCTTGCTGGCTGAGTTGGGAACAAACTCAAGAATATGAGGCCGTTCAGCCAAGACACAGCTAACTGGCCCTATTGGGACAGATTCTTCCCTTTCTGATATTCAGATGGTCCTGTCTGCATCCATAATCAATGAGATGCCTCCTGATAGACAGTCCCTTATATATCGGAAATCTCATCTGTGTTAACAGGCATCTCCTTAATATCAGTGACCAGCAACTTTGGTTTTGGAACCTGGCTAGAAAGATCAACTGCCTGTTGTCCTTCATTTTATGCAGTTTCAAATCGTCTGCAGCACAGTAATGCCTGGCTGTTTGTTTCTGCTATAAAATTTTGGGAAAGTCCATTTCTTTCCATTTCTGTCAAGTTTATTTGTTTCCTTGCGTTATGGATTTTTCCTTCCAAAGGTGGTTTGTCATATTTATGTTGAAGATTTAAGGTATTTTCTCTGACTTGCCTCTCTGAGTTTTAGAGCCCATTTAAGACATAGCCCCTCTTGCTGAAGAGAAAACAGTCTTTGAACAGATCTCCCTTGTTTTGACTGGATGGATCAACCACGCTAAACTAGCCTAGAGGAGTCAGGCTTGAGGAAAGCTTGTAAAAACCTTTTTGTTTGTATGTATATATGTAGACAGAGAGAGAGAGAGGGAGAAAGATGAGTGTGTGATACATAGCTGTAATTCATGGCTGAGCATGTTATTCTACATCAGCCAGTTCCTCTGCACAGTGACTAGGGATGTCTGTCTTTTATCAACAATTTGAAATTCCTATGTTATTTAACGTTCAACTCTTCTATTCCCAAAAGATGCGCAATTACTTCCAAAGTTTCAAGATCTCTTCATAACCCATTTCCTAGATGTTTCTACAGGTTGGTAGGAAATTCCCTGTACATTACAATACTTCTGTTTTAAGAGGAGTGTAGCTAAAGTAGCATTACACTCAGATTATCACCAAATTATTCAACAGCATTCTTTTTACTTTGGTATATAACTTACTGTCTTTCCAAGACATACTTGAATTAGCTTCCAAACCATTCTATGTCCTAAACGTGGATAATGGGTCACCTCTTTTTCCATTCTGAGTTTCATGCAGCAGGTGAAACCAAACCACCTTTTATGCCGGGGAAAGATGTCAGTATCATTCCAGGTCCTCAAAACCCCCAAGTTACTGTTTCCTGCCTGCGTATGAGGCTCTGTGGCTGCTTGTCTCTGCCACAGTGAGTTCCACCTTGCTTGAATCTCCCAAGTTATAGAAAAATCTCTCCTCTAAAGATTGTGGGTTGTGGCTTATGCTGCCTGTCAGTTCTGACCTGTATTTCAGGGTCTAGGTCTGAAAATCAGGCAGTGGTGGCCATCTGTTGACATCTTCAGTCCTATTCCAGTTCGTCTGTGGATCCTCTGTCTGGTCACAGTAGGAGTATATGAGCAGGACTTTGTTCTCCCATTGGAGAAGTCATTTGTGTCTCTCAGTAAGCACTCTGTTCCTAACCTCGGGCTTTTACGTGTTACGTATGAAAACAAGTATTGCAATATTAGAGCTAGAGCCCAGGTTACTGAAGTTTATTTCAATGTAATTAGATACTTACCTGTACCTAGTGTCCCCTCCTGAAGAGGGACAGAGGTCACAGAGTAGCTGTTGTTCCTCAGTACTGGAGCTTGTTTTCACTGGTGCAAGGTCTGATCTACCGGCAGAGTCAAGAATTAGCCATCAGGAGTAGCTGGGTCACACAAGTGCTATATTTTTCTCCTGAACATCTCTCGGGCGGTCCCTCCCTGAGGCACCAGTAACAAAAAGATGTCGCTGAAAATTGCTGTGCTGGCGTTTTGCTCAGTGAATGTTCCCCAGGAGAGAAAAATACTAAATCGAACAAATTAAAAAAAAACAACTTTATGGCCTTTTTGTCTCTCAGAGACAAATTTTGGGCTGTAATGTTGGGAACAGTCTGCCTCAGTGATTCTTATTCACCCGTGGTTTCTTGCAAGAAGCTATAAATAACAAACAATTTGTTCAAGCTTGTGTACCTATTAAAGGAAACTGAACGGAAACCTCTAACCTTGTTGATATGCTGGTTTTTATTAATTTGGTATTATATAATGAAGACATATTTCTGCACACACATGGAAAATTGGAACACAAGTTTTTATTTTAAATTGGAAAGATGACAGGAAAATCAGGATTTCTATAACTTACTAACCTTAACCTATATGAATTACTGATGAAAAATTAAATTTCATAGGTTGGTTACATGCAAAGGTAGATTAAAAAAAATCAGGAAAGTGGGATACTCATTGAAGTACTTAAACTGTTTTTAATTTAAATAAAATTTGAAAATTGTGGGAGTGATCTCCCTTGACTCCTAAGGAAATCTGTAGGATCTCCTGTAATACCCTGAGTATCCCAGAAGTGCAGTTCTTGTACTGCTGAAGCCAGTGGCAGTTTTGCTAATGACCAGTGAGAGCAATAAATCACTCTTAGTAATTTACTGAGTGAACAAATGAAATTCAAATGCAATCTCCAAATATTTCTCTATTAATTTTTAGACTAAAGTCCCAGTCTGAAGAGTGAGATGTTAGAACGGTTACAGAGATTCACCCAGATATATCACTTTAAGTACTTCCTGCTAACTTGATTCATGGAGTGATATGATACTTCCATGTAATTACTGATGATATTTTTAAAACGGAATAACCAAGAGGACAGTTTAACTCTGTGTTAAAAATGTCATACTGTAAGGTTGATAGTTAGGAAAATTACATTAACTTCACAAAAGAATTATCTCAAACAGTTGCTGAAAAATCCCTATTTTATTACTGATACAACACAGTGATGATGTTAAAAGCCTTCATCGCCTCCCTCGCATCCAATGTTAACAGACTTACGTATTTCTTAGCTTTGAAGGGATATTTGTAACATTTAAAGTACTGCTTTTAGAAAGGTGGGACACCTTCTTCTCTTTCTGCTAAATTAGACAGCTTCCCAGGGGCAAAACACTGGGATAGTGCTTCAGGTTTATTCTTTCTCTTCTGAGTTAAAAGTGGTGGAGGACCATGAAACTTTAAAGGAGGCAAAGGAAATAACTGGCAAAAGCGAGGAATGTGGGAAGGGTAAAGATGGCACTTAGTGAAGAAAAAATATGTATTATTTGAAGTAGTGAAAGATTGCATGCTTTCTGTTTTGCCAACTTGTAAATGTTTAGTAAATTTTTGACCTGTAAACAGTTTACATGTTTTTTGTTTGTGGAATATTGTAGGGTTTTCTAAATACCCCGACAAAGTAAGCAAAGCTGTGTACACACATCTTATGCATTAGAAACAAGCTGCTGAGTAACTCAGCTGTGACCTCCCTCTGTCTGTAACGGAGCCAATTTGACACCCAGAAGGCTGAGTTTGACATCCAGATCTGTGCCAAACTCTTCTGGATTTCAGGTCATTCAGATTTCGTGGGCCAGAGAATCATTTTGTGCTTGTTGGAGTCATTCGGTTGCTGCCATTGTCCGTGGTGCTACTCTGGTGCCTCACCTGCCAGCTGGGAGATGCCCTTCTCCCCCCATGGCGTTTGCAGACCTGCCCGGCATAGTCAGTGTGTGTCTTGACACTGACATCAGTGCACTTGGAGCAGGCAGTAAGTTTTCTTAAAAAGAAATAAGCTCGAGAAGAAAAAAAGCAGCATATTAATATGTGAGAGAGAGGAAGATAAAAAAAGAGAGAGAGATAAGGAAATTATTAGTCAGTTAACTCAATGGCTTACAGCAATTCTGGGGACTGTAGATCTTTTCACACTGATGTTTTTTCCCCATCTGCACTTTTTCAGAACTGTGATTTATATTCCAAACTGTTTTAATTATCTACATGCAACTTCATAAAGACCAGGTTTGATCTTGTTGAGTTTTGTTTTATGATTATTGTGCTTGCTGTTTTACATATAGATAAATGCAAAAAGAGCTGTTTTGATTTATTTGCGGCAATTACGTTAAATCCCAGTTTTCCATACATAATGTTGTCTGTATTCTTGAGGATCATGATGAATACTTTTAATATACTTTAATGGGTTACTGTTCCAAGGAATTTTGCATTGCCACAATAGAGGCAACATTACAGTAAATTAAATTACAGTGCACACAATTAAATAGAATAATGAAAAAAATCAGACTTGGAGCAACAGCTCTGAAATTTGATTCCATGACAACATAACAGGAGAAGATGGTGAGTGGAATTTACATAGCTAAACTAGATATTATTTTGTTTGTAGTACCTCCATCAGGGATTAATGTTCTCTTACTCAGAGACATTGATTAGTGTCTGGATTATTTTTCTGATTGATTACTGTTGTAATGTAGCATTTATTTTTCATTTATCTACCCAGCATCAATATTACTTTACAGCTATAACTTCGTTGTGGCACAGTTGTTATGCAATCTGCAATAATTTGTTGCTTCTGAATGACAGCTTTAAGGAAATCTGTACAGCTATAGCTTAAGTTTAGAGCTATATATCTTAGAAAAAAAACCCCTGCTTTCCTTTCATCTTCCCTGAAAAAGAGAAATATTAATTTTACATATTCTCTGACAACAGCTCCTTTCCAAGAACACTTGAGCATAAGGCACATTTCTGTTTTATCAAGCATAGCTAAAGTAAGACATGTGTACAGCTCTGGACAGACATTATTTTGAATATACAAGGAAATCAGAAGGTATGATATTAACACTGCACATGGTATTGTTGATTGTTTTCCTTATCTTTCTTCTGTTATTTTTTTTGGAGGTGAACATGAATTCAGTCCAATATGGAGCTGGTGTTTGGAGTCAGGAGGAATATAAATTTTGCTGGAGATTTGGGTGGGGAAAAATCTCATGCAATTTAACAAGAGCAAGTGTNTCCAAGAAGTTTCTTTGAAACCAAGTCTTTAGAAATAACCCTGGCACTTAACATCAGACCTTGATCTCATAAACTGTGTTTAGAAGACATCAGAACATGGTTGGGATTTTTTTAGCTTACAGCTGTGCAAATGCTTTGCTGAATTTAGGCCTTACAGGCAAGTCCTCCCTTCTTGTGCTTAAAAACACTTGCTGTGAAAGTCAATGGCTGCATGTTGTGTGTTTGTTCTTTGGTGCTCCAGCAGATGAATGATTTAGAGGATATCTATAAACTTTGAAGAATTCACTTAAGAGTCATTTTTTGAAGTGGGGAAAAAATAATAAATAAACTGCTCTGTTTTTCTGTCCGGCTATAGGTCCCACTGCGCCTCCTCTTATATTAAAGAAGTCAGTTACCAAATGCTCTTTATCTGGCATGAGAGGGAAAGAAAAAGGATGTTTCATTTGTATTATGTTATTAATCCTTCTTCAGAGGTTCATTTATAGGGTAGGGAGATACAGAGAATGGCCAGCAAACTTTTACTTCTTTAATTAAAAACGTAATTAACGATGCATATAACTCTCTCAACTCTAAGGTAACACTGGTGTTATATTGAGTCTCTGGCTATTAGAGACTTAATCCATGGTTAAATATGTAAGTCCAAAAAGAATGTTTCACATTTCTTTAAATTGATGTAGCAAATGTGTACTCCTGAACAGTTTGACAATAAATTATTAATTCTGTTTTACTGTTTCAAGGCCAAACTGTTGATGTCAACTGTTGCAAACAGAATTAATATTTTAGTTTGCTCTTTCAAAGATTTATCTGGAATTGCTAAAACATGCTCCACAGAAACAAATCTCTTGCAATTGTCACACAATGAAATACAGAAAGGTTTTTTTCAACTAGTTTTAGGTAGGAGGCTCAGTCATGGTGCTAAAAAAGTCCGTGGTAAAAAATAATGTGATATTGAACCTCTGAATAAAAACCTTTTTTAAATTTTTTCTCCTTGATGATCCAGACCCCAGATAATTTGTAATGACTATCATATGAGTGTCTTGTCTTTTGCAGTTCCTGTACTGGAAATAGCAACCTTTAGTTTTGTCTGTTTTCTGCCATCTTCTCTTTCCTCTTTCTTATTACACGAGCGGGGCAATGTATTGGATCTGCAAATTTGCTTTGTCCTCCCATGATGCAGGTAGGAATCACAGGGAATAAAGTGGTGTCTCACCCTACTGGCGCTGTGCCAGCTAGATTATATACAGTCTTTGATTAATAATGTGGATGGGTAATGCTTATTATAGACACCAAATGTTTTCTGGGAAGAAATTTCTTATCACGAGTTTTTGACTATTCCAGTTTTGAATGATCTGCTTGTCCTGCAGCTACTGCCCACCACTACCATGCAAAAAAGATGGATAAATTCTCACTTGTGAACTCTCTCGTCTGAACATCACAGGCTGTACATGGGGAGAAAGATTCCTCCTTTAGCTCTCTAATGCAAGTTACTCTGTAGGCCCTCTCTATTGCAAATATCAGCAACCTCCTTAAGACAGTCTGTTCCCTCCTTGGACATCTACATACCCTAGATACACGGGATGAATCTCACTCTCTTCACTGACATACACAACTAGTTTAGGCTCCACACCTGACACTTGAGGAGCTAAAAGTGTGAGAGATCAATACTGACTGTTCCCAATGCCACAGTCCCTGAGGGAGTGAGGCTGTTCAAAATTCCTGTTTCACTTTGAGGAAGGCACTTCTGTTCCAAGTTCTAGAAATAAGAAAGGAAAGTGTACGTTAAAGCATTTCTCCTGAGAATCCACTTTTCTTCAGTATTTTAGGGCAGAATCAGTCTTTTATAACTTTATAATTAGCTTTTGTTTTTTTCTTGTGTGAATAGGAATTTTATTATTTTCATGTACCTGTATGTATTTCTTACATATTTGTTACAACCCTACAGCTTGAGAACATGAGACTGCATCCACTGTAATTCTTCTTTGTTTAACTGAATTCACAGGAAATATTTAATTGGTGTTCCAGTTCAGATAGGCATATGAAACAGCAATTTGCAAACCGTCCCTTCACACTAGAGAATACATACCCTACTGTAAGCTATTGCCAAAATTTAAAAGTAAAAAACAAACAAAAAACCTACAGCGTGACTAAGAAAGTAGGAGAGATTGACAGCAACCATCTGTTCTAAGTGCATGAAACAATTCCAACAGAATTGGAGAATGTATTAAAACAGAAGAATATGTATTGAAGTAGTCATATGATTATGTACACAGCTCTGCATTCCAATCCAGTTTGTTTTTTTTTTTCCTAAGAATACAGAAACAGCTGCCCCACTAGCTGCTCTTTGGGATTTGAATTGTTCTGTGAGTTATAGTGAAAATACTTCATGAAAGAAGAGAATTTTGCAGATGTCAGCTAGTTGGGGCACTCAGCTCATTGTCCATAGATAATGTGCAACATGAAGGAGATTTTCATGTACATTCAGAGAATATTATGCATATAATTGCCCAAGAATTTCAATGTAGCTTTTTGAGATGTTGAAGAAAACTGAAGCTAATCTAATCTTCTGCATGTGAAAGTATAGTTAAAATTTATCTTTAGTGCATGATCCTATCTTTTTCAGATTTCAAATAGGTAATGGGGCTGGAAACATTGGTGCCATTGGGAGGATACCCACAAAATTACCTAAATACAGTATATATAGTGGTATTCCAATATGCTTCTCCAAAATCATGAGGAATCTATGGTGTCCCAAATGCCATTTGTACGCAGTTGCTGTTGATCTCTTTGACTTTATGGTGATGGCCATCATATTCATTGGAATAAGGCTTGTAATCATATTGCTGGCTTCTTATTTTGAAGTGTTGAGGTGAAACATTACTATTGTATATTCTGCATCAAATTTAAAATAATTTAGAGAATGAACTTATAAGTTATGGGTTTTTTTAATGACATTCACACAGGTTAACTGTTAATTTTCTTTCTTTGAGGTTTGTCATTTATTACTTTACTGCTTACTCTACCAGATATACAATATGTATTATTATCTATTGATATATATTGAGATACAATAATTTTAGTGCAACTTGATATTTAAATGAAAATGTTTACATTCATTACACTGAAGTATATCTGTACCAAGAATTGCTAAAATAGTTTATAAATAACATTCAGAAGCCTTTTCACAAATAGATTTAAACTGTTCACATATGATGGGGAGCTCACGTCCAGTACTTCAATGATAGTGGATGTCATTCATCTTCCAGATTATACAGAATTTTGGCCTAATTTGTATACAGAAGTATATTTCAAATGTATTCTGACAATTTATTCATGAAGAGGATAGTCTAGAATCATATTTTTTTACATATTTACATATGTATTTACATATGATTTTACATATGTAGCTTAAGAATGCAGTGATGAACTTTTCGGTGTAATTACTTTTTTTCACCTGAGCTTCAGTGAGAAAGGGGTTATGATATAATGTAGNTATATATTGAGATACAATAATTTTAGTGCAACTTGATATTTAATGAAAATGTTTACATTCATTACACTGAAGTATATCTGTACCAAGAATTGCTAAAATAGTTTATAAATAACATTCAGAAGCCTTTTCACAAATAGATTTAAACTGTTCACATATGATGGGGAGCTCACGTCCAGTACTTCAATGATAGTGGATGTCATTCATCTTCCAGATTATACAGAATTTTGGCCTAATTTGTATACAGAAGTATATTTCAAATGTATTCTGACAATTTATTCATGAAGAGGATAGTCTAGAATCATATTTTTTTACATATTTACATATGTATTTACATATGATTTTACATATGTAGCTTAAGAATGCAGTGATGAACTTTTCGGTGTAATTACTTTTTTTCACCTGAGCTTCAGTGAGAAAGGGGTTATGATATAATGTAGACTATGTTATTTGTTGTATGGGCTTTTGTTTCCAAACTGGTCTTTTCCATGGCTCAGCTACAAAATTTGCTTGTATTATATAGCAATAAGGGCAAATTTTCACATTTTGTAATCATTTTATTTGTAGAATGCAGGAGAGCACTGAAATGTACACTGAATTATTAACTCATCTAGCGTTATTTCCTGGCTCTGGAAATAGTATTCAGTGTTCTAGAAAATTATGAGGAGAGAAATAGAGGCAAATAATATTCCTGTATAATTGAAAAAGCTAATATGATTGAGGAGAAAATTCCTTTCTATCACGTGTAAGTTATCACCTTGTACCATGAAATACAAGATCAAATGACCCTTTGTAATACATTTGCTAGCTTAGAAGCATCTGTTATGCTTTTCCATGAAACATGCCTAATTAAATTTTGCTAAGCTATTGTGCTAAGATTTCTTGTTGCATTGTATCAAGAAATGTCATTAGAAAAAAAAAATATCTTTCATGTCTTTGGAATAGATTTTATGTATGTCAGTGGAAGTATGGCAGGAGTATTGCAGGCAAATACTAGAAGAGATTCCTGATACCACAATGAAAATCTAAGAAAGAATATGTTTAGATAAAAGTTGCAGCAAAGCTCTGACAGGTGATACCAGTCTGATGGGTTTCCATATCTTGAGTTTGATTTATTTCTTTCATTTTCTGTAAGTTAAAGAAAAGAGTTTATAGACTTGAAGGAAGTGTCATTGCTTTAAGAGTCAAATATTATGGGACATGAAAAACTGGGACTTCTTCCATACACCATGATATATTTGTGATAGTTTGTTCCTGTATTTCTGTGAGTGATTCATGATGTATGATCTCATTTTAAATTTAAATATAGAGAAGTCGTTCATTATATGTTGAATAGGCCACAGTTGAGTGTCATTAAGAAGACAAATGTGCTTCTGGACTGATGGGAGTGTATCTGAGTGATCTGAAATGTGGGAAATTATCCTGTCAGCTTTTGGCATCTCGGGATGAAAACAAAAATGCTGAGACGACACCTAAAGTGATACTTTTATATTGTTCATTCTTTTCTACCGTCTTTAGATGCCTTTGGTGTCTGGATTGCTATAGTCCTTAGTTGGATCTTTGAGCTGCTTGTAGATATTTACATGTGGGCTTTGTTTTGTTTTTGTATTTTTTTAATGTAAGATTTTATTTCTGCTCTATGTATTACTCTGCTCTCAGTTCACATGTTATTTAATCTGGACAGTTTCTAACCCTTTAGATGTTTATTCTTTCTGTGCCTGCACTGCTTGCAGTGTGGGCCTGACCTGAAGGCACTAAATTCTGCAAGAATCAAAGGACACACACATCTCTGAAGTTTGAGAAAGCTCAGGAATAAAAGCAGGGGAAACTTTGCATTGTCCCATGCATTGCTATTCATGTCCCACAGAGGAGCTCCTGCAGTGTGCCATCCTCCAGGAGAGGCTATGAGTCTCCACTGGCTATAGCCCAGGGGACATCAGTGTTCACCTTTAGCTAGCTAAGGTCCATGCCTGAATTTGGGTGGTGTGAATACTACTTTGATGTAACAACGTCAATTTTTTATAAGAATGAGTTCAAGCTGCTTCTTTGGCATGGCAATGGTTTATGATATCCCTGCAGATGACAGTGAAATATAAGGATGAAAAGTTGGACGTGAGCCGGCATGTGCACTCACAGCCCAGAAAACCAATTATACCCTGGGCTGCATAACAAGAAGCAGGGCCAGCAGGTTGAGGGAGGTGATTCTCCCCCTCTACTCCACTCTGGTGAGACCACACCTGGAGTACTGTGTCCAGCTCTGGAGTCCTCAGCACAGGAAAGAGCTGGACCTTGTCATGGTTTAGGAATGCCACCATACAGTCCTTTGTTAAACACCTGGTGGGCTGAGGCAGGGACAGGGAGGGCTTCACTCACTACTTAGGGTCACGGGCAGGAAACCGACACGACTTGGGAATAACCAGCAGTGGGTCCATTTTGGAGTTGACTGGCATTGGCTCTGTCACACATAGAGAAAGCTTCTAGCAGCTCCTTACAGAAGCTGCTCCTGTATCTCTACCCTGACTACCAAAACCTCGCCACACAAACCCAATACGCAAGAATATTTTCCCACTCTTTTGTCCTGTTACGTAGTTTTTAGTTTATTCATATACATACTGAAATATCATTAAGAGATTTGGGTGGGATGAATTTTTGACGGTTGGACATTGGAGACAACTTCTTTATTCTTTATTAAAAAAATAAGCTACTTCGTTCTTATAATTTTCATGTGTAAAAGAACAAAATAAATTTCACATTGTTTTTATTACATAATT
>VZTO01012491.1:1073-28006 GCA_013400615.1 Syrrhaptes paradoxus
TGAGAACCAGAGTGACCAATAATCTATCCATAACATACACGTCATGCCCAGTATATAGGTGAGGACCCCGGAAGTTCGGCCCTTCGCTTTTCAGTTCTGAGGCCTTTCAATTTCTGTTCTTTTCTGGCTCTGGACGGCTCTCTCAAGGCCTTCCCTTCCCCTCCCCCAACTTGTGCCCTGGTCAGCTCTCGGTCTGGGATGCTAGGACTGTTATCTCCATTCCGTGAGTTTCAGGATCCTCCTTCCCCGGGATCGTTAGCTGGGACCAGACACAGATGCTCAGACTGTTATCTCCATTCTGTGAGTGCCTCCAGGAGCAGTTTCCCCATCTGGGGGAATTGTGTGTGAAGTTCCAGGATCATTAGCTGGGAAGAGGCTGAGCCTTTGGTCATCGGGTGGAGGGGGGCAGTATCATTGTGTATCGCTCTGACTCTCCCTTCTCCGAGATCGTTAGCTGGGAACAAGCTGAGCCTTTGGTCATCGGGTGGGGCTAACCCATCACAAGCAGCCTTCTGGTAGTTCAACAGGGCCTACCTTCAGGAGAGATGGTGAGGCACTGTTTATCAGGAAGTGTAATGATAGAATGAGGGGTAACCATTTTAAGATGAAAGTAGGTAGATTTTGATTAACTATTAGGAAGAAATTTTTTACTATGAGGGTGGTTAGACACTGGAACAGGTTGCCCAGAGAAGCTGTGGATGCCCCACCCCTGGAGGTGTTCAAGGCCAAGTTGTATGAGGCTTTGAGCAACCTAATCTAGTGGGAGTTGTCCCTGCCCATGCCAGGGGGGTTGGAAGTAGATGATCTTTTAGGTCCCTTCCAACCTAAACTATTCTATGGTTACGATTCTCCAAGCTGGACAAACTAACTCCCTAAGTTTAAACCTGTGGTGAAGACTAGCTTTAAAGAGAAGGGTTTAAAAATTGTTTAGTCATTTTTCTGAATTGCAGTTGTTAGTTGTTGCTAATAGTCTACAAATCTTGTGTTGTCACTGCCATTGTACTTTTGTAAATCATAGACTGAAGCCCCTTCATATATTAAAGGCCACCTTCAGCCATGTAAGTCCAATGAAGTGGCTTAAAACATCTCAAGACTTTCAGTACAGAATTGTTTTGTTGGTACAAAACTGACAGCATAACCTGTGGGTGACTCAATGGGCAGATACTCAGTTACTGCAATTCAGAGGGCTGGCACCCATTTTTCTTCCACATAGGGTGAACCTGAAACTTTTCAATTTTTTAAGAAAGTTTAAGAGACACTACAAGCTTATTTCTTATTATAGTAACTGCCAGCATTTTCCAATAACTTACCATTGCCTCAGTCATTTAAACTGTATTTCTAACAACATTATTAAGGTTTCTGGATAATTTTTATTTTTAATAATAGTTATGTATCACCATTCAGTACAAATGTTGTCCATGTCAACTATGTATACCACTGCATTAGTCAGGTTTGACTATAGGATAGAAAAAGGAATAGTAGAAGCCATAAAACTGGTCTGTGTTATTGTATTGCCGGTTTGCAGTCTCAAGTTCAGAAATAAACACAACAAGCTAATATGCTTTAGAAAATGGCAATTCCAAATACTACATTTTCTACTCACACTTCTGCAAAAGGAATGTCAAGAGTTTTCCAATTCTGTAGAGTTTTATAATATATTTTAAAAGAAGATTTAATGTTGCAAAAGTGCAAATGAACAGATACTTGGATTTCATCAATGGACGAGGCACAACAAAGAACCCCGAAGAACACAGGTTGCTATCTTTAATTCTCTAGCTGCACCCAAACTTACCTTTGTGTCTTGATGAAGGCAAATGAAGAATCCGGACTATCCTTCCTAAACACCTCATTCACAGATTTAAGCCAAAGTTGGGATAAAGTAAAAAGATGTTACCAGTAAGGGTGTATTAGTAAGCCAGTCTTAAGGCTCAAGAAAAAATCCTGTTCCAAGCAGCCAGTGAGATCTCATAGATGTTCTCTCCCTTCCATTTTTACAAAGAAGGGAGGGTGTGATGGGTTAACCTTGGCTGGATGCCAGGTGCCCACCAGGCCCCCTCTATCACTCCCTCCTTCAGCAAAATAAAGGAGGAGAATAAGATGAAAAACTCATGGGTCAAGATAAAAGCAGTTTAATTAAAGCAAAGGCCAAGGCCATGCACAGAAACAAAAGGTAAACAAAAATGTTATTCTCTGCTTCCCCTCGGTGAGCCATGTCCAGCCACTTCCCGGGAAAACAGAACTTCAGCATGCATAGCAGCTATTCCTGAAGATAAACACAGCAACAAATGCCCCCATCCTCATCCCTTCCCTGGGCTTTTATGGCTGAGCTGATGTCACATGGTCTGGAACAGCCAATCCGGTCAGCTGTCCTGGCTCCGCCCCTTCCCAAGCTGTGTTACAAACACCCTGTGAGCTGCCAGGGTAACCCTCAGCACTGGGAGGGCTGCTGTGGGGATATAAACCTAACACAAAGGGGTAACTCCACTGTGGTGGTTTCTCAGTTCTGGAGACCTGCAGTAACTCTCAATTAGGTTAATTAAGTTAGTCCTTGCTGACAGATGTGTTCTATCCAGGCATCTAGCTAGAACTCTGTGGGGTTTGTGAAAAATGTGGGCAAAATAAGCTACAAGCTAATTGACTGAAATATTCATCAAGGGGTATGATTCAGAAGAGACAGGCTCAAGGAGTGTCCTGACTGAATTTTCTTTGGTCTTTCTATTCATTCAGAATTCCCTGGAGGTGCCATTTTTGGTGTTGAATGAAATCTGTGTTAGAAGAAAAACAAGAAGGCTGTATTATTGGTTAGATGTTCTCAGTTCTTTGCATGGGGATTAGGAGAACATGGTTGCTTACTAGCATGAAGGAAATCTGTGCACCCCCGGTAGTGTGCAAAGTGCTTATCAATCTGCATTCAAATGTATGTGTAATGTGTTTTGTCCTTATACTAATTTAATTTTTTTACACAAAAGCTCTCCTATAGTTATAATAATGGGCATGATAGGTGGCTGATTGCATTCCCACTGAATTGGTTAGAAAAGCTGAGACATATTTACTCTATTAGCACTGATAGGACATTAATGTCAGGGACAGGAAAAAAATTACAACGTTATTTAAATTTAACTAAGTAAAATGAAATGTAAATAAATAAGAAGGATTCTCACAGATGCTGCTTTTCCTGCTTCTTTGAGTAGTCAACTAAACAGACTGGGGACATGAGAAAACCTCAAGCCTCATGGAATATTTGACTGAGAAGAGTGGATTCCTGCCTCTGTGCAGGGTTCGGCCACTCAGGAGTGTTTGTACAATCAAGACCTGATTCCTTTGTTCAGCATATTACCTCTTGACAAAAAATAAACTGATTAAATGAAGAATTCCTTGAAAATTGCTGCAAAGTATTCCTGTCCAAATTATTTCCCTTCCTGCTCCTATTTCTGAGACTGTGATATTTCACACAGTCTCAGAAATGCTGCTTAGAACAGAGATCAGCAAGTGTCACCTCCTACTATCATCAACATTTGATCAGATCAGCCACAACTTTTTCTAGTTAAAGTTTTGAAAATATCAAAGGGTGGAGATTCCACAACAATCAAAAGGCTGGTTATCTGTAACTGTTTGGGGTAACCATTTCTAGGACTACTCCACCCTCCTTGTGAAAAAGCCCGTCCTAATATTAAATTTCAGGAGTATCGTCTTTCTGGACTATGTAATAATGACATGAATAATTTCTAGTAAGCAATAGACTGAACAGAAAGTACTCCAGAAGAACTTACGTAAAAGCTAGAAAATTTGAGAGGTCTCGTCATCCTAATCTTCCCACTCACCAGCCTTTTACAGTTGTACTTACACGGCACTTCATAATTATTACTTTGGAGCAAATTCTGATTTTTTTATTCTTCATTAATGTATGCAGTAAACTCAGATTTGTTGTGAAACAAATTCAAATTTACCAGGACATAAATTGCTTGACCATGTGAATATAAGTCTGAGAGGCAACCTATGGTTAACAAAAATAGTATCAGCTTTCTGTCTTTGTTTCTTTCTAAGTGCTCTTTTTGATGATAGTCTCTCTAATAAAGACAAGCATCTTTCTGAAGATTCTCTTTGTCCCTTCTGTGAGGAATTTCACATGCCAAGAACCCAGAAATGCCAAGTTAAGATATGCAGCATTTCTGTGACACTGAAGAAAGTGTTGAAAAACTAAGCCCCAAAAAATTTAACAGGAAAGGTTTTTGCAGCAAATATTTTGACAAGTTCTTTTAATTAGCCTCCTCTTAGGGTTTTAAAGTAAAGCTTTCTATTTGACACATCTTTTTCAAAATAACAAAAGGAAAAGCTGGCTGTGGGTTTGACTTCTGCTTCAACTAAAACTAATGATTACGACTACTGGACTTGAATGAAATTGGTGTGCCCTTTAGCCTGCTTTGATAAAATGTATCTACAGCCGCCAGCACTCAAGGTTGTAGTGCTGTTAGCCATGCACAAACATCCAATATCTGTCTCTTACTCATTGTGAACTATAGCAAGGTTTATTCAAAGAGATATTTATGCATGAATAATATGTAGCTTTCAGCTTAGAAGCACTACACATTTAAGTGTTTCCCTTTGATTTGTGCACTGCATGAGTCATACAAGAAAGCTGCTGGGCTGACCCTTCATCACTGGAAATTTACTGGAGTTTTACTATTGACAATCAAGGGGATTTCTAAAATCATAGATGTGTCTTCTGGCTCTATTTGTGCCAGTAAAGATGTTTTGCTTCTATTTCCTCATTACCCTTCTGTAACTGCCAGTGGAAAATACCATGTGAGTGAGCCCTAATCTGCTTTAGAAGATTGATTAGGGTTAGCTCAAGCCTTCTTAATTGGTAGGTTAAATTATTTAATTTAGTTTTACCTGATGATTCAAAGGAACTCACATAGGTTTTTCCATTGAGAGAAGGCATAGGAGTTGAGAACACAAAGCATGCTCACAAATCAGAAAAATTATTTAAAAGGTGAATACTTGGTTTAGGCTGAAGGAGCCAAAGATTTTAGGGAGAAGTAACTGAGTAAACAAGGAGAAGCTCTGACTTGAACTAAGACTAACTCAATCCATTATTCATCTTTGCCTCCAAAAAAGCCAAGTCTTCCTTCCATCTCCCAATCTTCCATTCCAAGCTAAAGTCTATATAATTCCCTCCCATACAACACTCTTACCTGTGCCTGCAATGATATTTCAGATTACAAGTTGTGGACTCCAAAACAGCCTGGAGAATATATACCTAAAGTGACCAGCTGTATGTCTAAAAATAAAAAAGCATTAGGTACCATGTCAGTCTATACTGCCATTTTTTACTCTGAAAGTCTGGAAACCTTAAAATCCAGCTCACAAAGTGAATACTCATAAAACTCCACAATAGATGAGGTATTTTTAAAAGGTATTTAAGCACCCAAAATCTATTGAGCCTATGCCTAACACACATTTGCTAATGTCTCCAAGCACTTTTAAAACCTGACTTCTATGTTTCTAATGGGTATACAATTTGTAAATGGGTTTCCATGGTTCCCAGACTCTGGAGGGCGTGCACATATGCATGAGAGAAATAAATAAGGAGATGCCCTCATATTTTTCCAGCATAGCAAAGCAAGCATAACAACATGGCAAAGTAACAGCATTCAGGGCAGTATGAACAGGGATACAATTGGTTTTACTTTCTTGCAGGACAACTTGATACTTGAAAGTTTAAGGATTATACTAAGACTCTTGGTACTCTTTGAGAGTTCAAGGATCACCAGTGAGATCGCCACACTTTTGTATGCAAATTCTTTGGAGTTTCCTTTGAAATGTCATTTTATAACCTTATGACTTTTTTTTTCTATCAAATAAGGACCTAGGATCTAAATTGGCCTCAAATTAATGTCTCCTTAACCATCAGCTACTCTGTTAAGCAGATGATACAGCTAATGGTTCTTTAGCAGACAGTTCTTCCATAATCCTAGCTACTGTATGTTTCATTGTTATATTTTTTTCCAAAATCAGACAGACCTTAAGAAGCAGAGTAAAATACACACATGCTCACACATACACATATCCGTCATACTCTGATTTGCCTTAAGTGGATTGGCTCAAGTTCAAGAGCCATTCTTGAAGCAGAACCTCTTTTAATCACATTTCATACAGCTGAAGAGCCAATCCAAGCATGTAAATGAATGTTACCAGAGGTTTTTAATCCAGATAAAACCCCTTCTATAAAAGAACTGAAAACCCTGCTGAAATAGAGAGAAATGTACACCTCTGAAGTACAAGCTACTCTTACCAGACGTCAAAATTTTTAGTTTCATTCAGGCCCACATCAACTACTAAAAATGATCCTGTACTTCTGATGTTGTCAAAGAGGCTTTGAGATCTAAGAACTGGTACCACTGTAAACTAAGTATCTACAACCACCTGACCTGGTGAAGGATCTTGAACTGCTTCATTCATGTGTCTGGAGACTGAGGCCACTGAAGTGAGAACGAGGAGATGAAACACGGACATTCAGATTTTCCCAGCTACCAGGAACTTACCTCCTAGAGAAATCAGCCTAGAGACCAACCTCAAGAAAACTCATGAGGAGGTGGGAATACTCTCAAGGACTTGAAAGTTTTGGGGAAGCACATGTTTTTTTGACAGAAATCCACAGTGTATTCCTGGAAGCCTCTGAAACAGTTTTTCTCTGCACTCTGAAAAAAAATACATCTTCAAAGCAGATCACACACCTTCATAACTTTTATTCATCCTATAGTTCTATCTTCACACGCAAAAGTCAGCAAGAATAAGCTTTCCATACTATAGGTCAACTACAGAGAAAAATGTCCTTGCTACATTCACAAGGTTACAACAATAACCATGGAGTGATTTTTAGCTTTATAGAGATTGTATTGACACAGATGACAGATGAGTGATAACAAGAAGAAAGAGAAAACGGTGAAGTTCAAACCATGACTTGCTTGTGCAAATGGGAAGACAGAAGAATAGTACCTTGAAAAAATTGGTATAAATGTGACTACTCAGACTAGGACTAGGAAGTACAGATAAATGGTAGCAAACATAAAGAAAGTTGGGAAAGACTGGTAGAAAAAAATGAAAGAAGGAACAGAAGGCTAGCTCAAGCAGATCAAGTAAAGAATATTTTTATTGACAACAAAGGAAAGGCTGGGATAGTATCATAGGCAGTGTGTTAAAAGAGTATGTGAATTAGGAAAGAATATAGAGTAGGACATAAAGAGAAAAATAGAAAGTAAGAAATAGTTATATATTACACAAACAACTAATCTGCAGAAGTCTGGAAGGCATACGGGATGTCCTGAGCCACTTCTGACCTGGTAAAATTTTGAGTTACAAAGTAAAGAGAAATTGCTGTTTCACCTAACTTGTTAACTTCCACAGGCCACCATATATTTTTCAACTGTCTGTTTAAGCCAGAGTAGTGATTCTAACTGCACACTCTCCAGTTTCCCACACTTTCTGTGTTGCCTCCTCTGAAAAGTCTCCTATCTGTGCCACGTCTCAGAAGCCATAGGGCAACAACAAGTCAAGAGGTAGGAGTTTAAATTAGATGCAGAAGGTGAAGGGAAGCCAATATAGAGATTTGAAGAGGACTCATCCTATAAATGTGTGGCAACACTTGTCTGTTTTAAAAGTCAGCCTCCTGCTGTTCACATTTGTATTCAATTTGCAAACAGTAGGCGGAAATTTGGAACTTGTAGACTTTCAGTTCCTCCTGATGCTCTGCATGTTTTAGCTGGGAAAATACTTATCCAGACTGACAATGTCTTCTTTAGCTGAAAGTCAAGAAAAGGATGCTGAAAGAGATGCCAATGAGAAACCTGGGTGCTGACTCCAAATGTTAAGCACCAACTGGTGTTTCAAGAGCTATTTTTAATGTGACTAGACTGACTGTAGCACTTAAAAATCTTGATAGGATGGCATTTCACATGTACTCAACTACCGTTTTGAACATTTTCATAAACGATACAGAACCTCAGTTTTTATATTGACCTGGGTTCATCTGAGACAGAGTTAACTTTCTTCATAATAGCTAGAAAAAAGCTATGCTTGGGATTTGTGTGAAGAAGAAAGCTGGTAACAGTGATGTTTATAGTTGTTGCTAGGACATCCAAGGTAATTTCAGCTTCTCTGCTGGGCCAGTACCTGCAGGGAAAGCTGTGAGGAAGCACAGCCCAATTGCTAGCCTAGGATTTGATTTTAGGTTCAGGATTGAGACCCAAAGTAGTCAATAGTCTGTTTCATAACATACACATCATGCCCGGTATATAGGTGAGGCCCCTCTGGAATCGTAGAAACATAGAATCATATAATGATAAGGGTTGGAAAGGACCTTAAAGATCATTGAGATCCAAACCCCCTGCCATGGGCAGGGACACATTCCACTAGACCATGTTGCTCAAAGACTCATCCAGCCTGACCTTAAACACCTCCAGGGATCCACAACTTCTCTGGGCAGCCTGTGCCATTGCCTCACCACCCTCATAGTGAAAAATCTCTTCTTAATATCTAATCTAAATTTACCCTCTTACAGCTTATACCCATTACCCCTTGTCCTCTCACTACACTCCCTGATAAAGAGTGTTTCCCCATCTCTCATGTAGGTCCCCTTCAGGTGTTGGAAGGCTGCTATTAGGTCTCCTTGGAGCCTTCTCTTCTCCAGGTTGAACAACCACAACTCTCTCAACCTCTCCTCATGGGGAAGGTGCTCCAAGTCCTCTGACCATCTTTGCTGATCTCCACTTGACTCACTCCAACAGGTCCACATCTTTTTTATGTTGGCGTCCCCAGAACTGGACCCAGTACTCCAGGTGAGGTCTCAAAAAAGCAGAGTAGAGGGGGAGAATCACCTCCTTCAACCTGCTGGTAATGCTTCTTTCATGCAGCCCACGATACAGTTGGCTTCCTGGGCTGCAAGCACACACTGCTGGCTCATGTTCAGCTTCTCATCAACCAACACACCCAAGTCCTTTTCCTCAGGGCTGCTCTCAAGTCATTTGCCGCCCAGCCTGTATTTTTGCTTGGGATTGCCTTGACCCTTGTGCAGGACCTTGCACTTTGGCCTTGTTGAATTTAATGAGGTTTGTATTGGCCGACCTCTCAAGACTGTCAAGGTCCCTTTGGATGGCATCCCGTCCCTCCAGCATGTCAACTGTGTCACAAAGCTTGGTGTCGTCAGCAAATTTGCGCACTCATAACCGTTGTCCCTGTCTCCCACAACAATGTCCAACTACACTGGCCCCAGGACTGATCTCTGGGGAACACCACTTGTCGCCAGTCTCCAGGTGGACACTGAGCCATTGACCACAACTCTTCGAGTGTGGCCGTCTGTCTAGCCAACTCCTTATCCAGCAAGTTGTCGTTCCATTGAATCCATGTCTCTCGAACTTAGAGACAAGGATGTCACCTGGGATGGTGTCAAAGGGTTTGCACAAGGTAGATGACATCAGTTGCCCTTCCCTTATCCACCAACACTGTGACCCCCTTGTAGGAGGCCATCAAATTCCTCAGGCACAATTTGCCCTTTGTAAAGCTGTGCTGGTTGTCACCAATCACCTGCTTGTTTTCCATGTGCCTTAACATAGATTCCAGGAGGATTTGCTCCATGATGTTGCCAGGCACAGAAGTCAGACTGACCGGCCTGTAGTTTCCTGGGTATTCCTTATTTCCCTTTTTAATAATGGGGGTTATGTTTCCCCTTTTCCAGGGAGCAAGGGAAGCTCATCCCTTTTGGTTCCAGATCCCTTTTGCTCTGGGTCTGCTCTTTTTCCAGGTTGACTCTCTCTGAGTCATCTTCCTCCCTCGGTCAGCTCTTGGTCTGAGATGCTTGGGCTGTTATCTCCATTCTGGAAGTGCAGTTTCAGGACTCTCCCTCTTCCAGGATCATTAGACGAGAACAGTCTGAGCCTTGGTCATCAGATAGTGAGCAGTATCACTGTCTATCATTCATTTGTATATTTGTATATACCATTATTATTTTCTATATTATTGTAGTTTAGTTATTAAATTGTTCTTATCTCAATCCATGAGTCTATTTTTCCTTTACCCCTTTAATTCTCTCTGAGCGAGCAGTTGTGTGGGTTGGCTCCCAGCCAAGGGTAAATCCATCACAATATTTTTGATTAAATTTTTCAGGCCAGTTTTATTTCAACTGCTTTTATATTTGTTTCTCCTTTTTTTTAAGCATAATCAAAAATTCAGCTTCCATCCTCAGTTTTCGCTTGCAGTTACGGAAACTTTCCTCTTCCCCTAAACACAATACAGTACTTCAAAGCTATGGGTTTGTTCTCCTGCATTGCTATGCACTCCCAGAAAGCTTCCAGTGCCAGGGAAATGAAAGACAGCACCTGCACGAAAGTGCCTCTCTTACTAGCTTGATATGGTTTGTTCACTTATATCCACTAACATGATCTACAGACAAGGAACTGTAGACTAGAGAGGCCTATGGTCTGTCCTGCTATACATGTTCTAAAGTATGTCATATGTTGCTATTTCATTAGCCTCCCCTCACCAGACTCGAAAGTCTAGATGGGATCTACTTTTCTAATAAGAAGAAACCAGGACAGAAAAAAATAATCTAATAATAAATCTTCTAAACCTTTTTTGAACTTATTTTAAAAATATAAAACTTCAATTATTATTTTCCTTTCATGTTAGACAAAATTTAGCAAGCAGCACACATCTATCCAAGTATAGTGACTTCTAGCCAGAGACATAACTATAGTTCTATCAAGTTTGTGTGTTGGACTCACAGCCCTACCAGAGACCCAGCACAATGGGAGTCTGGAATATATTTATTAACCTTCCAAAAATGTTTTTCTTTGGGAATGAGATTAAGTATTATAAATTTAGCCCCAAAGTAACTGCTTTACACTTCTATAAATAGAGTGGGAAAAAAAGAATAAAAGGACTAGATCATCTCTGGCAGTTTTACTCCTAGAGCTGCAAATAACTGCTGCTCTGTCACATTCTTCACTATGAAAGTGGCTGAAAAGATTTAGTGGTTAAAACACAAATTAGATTAGTTCTTAATAATGCATGAGTACTGTTACCAGTCTGTGCTATCTGAAATACATGTGAAATAGACATCCCAAACCTTTTCTAATGAAAAGTTTAAGAGAGCTGCAAGTAGTGGTCCATACTCCATCAAAAAGTTAAGTCCAGGTGGCAGCCAGTCACCAGAGGTGTTCCACAGGGACTGGTTTTGGGGCCTGTCCTGTTTAACATCTTTATCAATGACCTGGATGAGGGGGTTGAGTGCTCCCTCAGTAAGTTTGCTGATGACACCAAATTGAGCGGGTGAGGTGACCTTCTTGAGGGTAGGAAGGCTTTGCAGAGGGATCTGGACAGGCTGGACCGATGGGCTGAGGCCAATTGTATGAGGTTCAATAAAGCCAAGTGCCGGGTCCTGCACTTTGGTCACAACAACCCCCTGCAACGCTACAGGCTCAGGGGAGAGTGGCTGGAAAGCTGCCCAGCAGAGAGGGACCTGGGGGTGCTGGTCGACAGCCAGCTGAACATGAGCCAGCAGTGTGCCCAGGTGGCCAAGAAGGCCAACGGCATCCTGGCCTGCATCAGAAATAGTGTGGCCAGCAGGACTAGGGAAGTGATTGTGCCCCTGTACTCGGCACTGGTGAGGCTGCACCTTGAATCCTGTGTTCAGTTTTGGGCCCCTCACCACAAGAAGGACATTGAGGTGCTGGAGCAGGTTCAGAGAAGGGCAACGAAGCTGGTGAAGGGTCTGGAGCACAGGTCTTATGAGGAGCATCTGAGGGAGCTGGGGTTGTTTAGTCTAGAGATGAGGAGGCTGCGGGGAGAACTCATCAGTCTCTACAACTACCTAAAATGAGGTTTTAGTGAGGTGGGTGCTGGCCTCTTCTCTAAAGTAACAAGTGATAGGACAAGAGGAAACAGCCTCAACTTAGGACCTTCCTCAACCAGGGGAGGTTTAGGCTAGATATTAGAAAAAATTTCTTCACTGAAAGAGTGATCAGGCATTGGACCAGGCTGCCCAGGGAAGTGGTGGAGTCACCATCCCTGGAGGTGTTCAAGAAACATGTAGATGTAGTGCTTAGGGACATGGTTTAGTGAGTTAGGTGGTGTGGGCTGGACTTGATGATCCTCGAGGTCTTTTCCAACCTTAATGATTCTACGATTCTATGATTCTAGGATGACACGTATACAAAGCTGAGATTTCTCAGGCCATCAGGAAGCCAGACCAAATCAATTTAGAGTACTGTAGTGTTGCCTAAATATTTCAGGACACCAGCCCACTCATTTTCACCAGATTCCTGCGTCTGCACTGAAAGGCAAACTCCAGTAAGCACAAAAGACACATGATCTTGCATTGTGTGGGGACATAGCTGGAAAAAACAAGCTATTAGTCAAAGACGCACAGGCTCCATCTGTAAGTCAGGACATGATTTAGCAATAGGCAGTTAGGTGCAAGGGAAAACTAATTTACATGCTATAGAAGAGCTTCATTGGCTAAGGGACAGAGGCTGTGCCCACTGTCCCGACACCAAACAGTATCATCACCTGAACTCAAGCTAAACTCTTCACAGATGACTCTTCCAGCTTCCACCTTTTGAAGATATTTATTTTCTTCAACATCTCCCTTTCCTCTCTTACACTTGACAATGAAATAAATGAGACTGATTCAAACCTCACTTCTAATAGTTCTTTTTACATACACTTGGACTAGGATCAAGTTTTGGTATTTTTAGCACAATTATAAGCAGAATCTGAATCTCAGTTAAGAAGCAGTGCTCTGAGGGGAAAGAAAGAATCACTGTGAAATGAGTCCTCTTTCCTCTTGTGCCCCTTGTTTGACACTGGTAAGAGATTAAGCAGAAGTGAATTGTTAATTAACTAATGAGTTAGTACATGTATCTGGAACTGGCATGTGGAAACAGAGTAGAAAATCATATTGGAGCATCAAGCTTAGCTTAATAATTTTTCTAAAGGAAAATATGTTTTTGCTAACTTGTAATTAGGCAATAAGTTTACAGGAGAAAAGCAAAACTTGTTTTTAAGGGGCAGAGAGGGGAGGAGATGCTTTGCTCAGAAAGAAAAATTTTCAAAATTGGAGGTCCTTAAAAACTACAGTCTAATGCATTTGATTTGAAATAACTGTGTAATATGAATCTCTATATCCTATATTGTTCTTTATATTCATAGATCTCAAAGTAAACTTCAGAAGACGAATATTCAAATGTCATAGACGGGAAGTGCTGATGGTTCAGTAATTTGCTCAATATTTGTATAATGCTGGCAAAACCAGGAAGAGGATTCTTGTTCTTAATACCAAACCAGTGTCTTATATACTAGAATATTCTGCTTGTCCCTGGACTTTATACCCAAAAGGAACTCCTTAAATAATAGAATCATGGAATTGATAGGGTTGGAAGGGACCTTAAAAATCATAAAGTTCCAACCCCCCTTCCATGGGCAGGGATATCTTCCACAAGGTATCCTGTATCTTATTGTTATTATTGCATTTTCAGCATTGCAGTACATGAGCAGATTTACATTATTTAGAAATACAGCAATCTTCCAGTATATAAATTTGAGACAATAATCCCCTTTCTAGCCTTAGACACAAATTAGTTACTTATCAAAGAATCCAGGGTGGAAAAGGAAAGACAAACATTAAACAAACCTTTTATTTGCAGTTCTTTGAAGTTACTTCTCTACCGCCAAACAGCTGCTTCCTAAGATATGTCTGCATGTTTCCAAGGTTCTTATTTTCTCAATACTGAGCAACGTTAGGTAAAAGTACCAGGAACGGGACTGGTTCAAGATTAAAAGCATACTATAAATTACAATGTTGTTATAGCTCTGTATAGATTAAACAGCATGATCATCACAGCACATCCTAGTTAAATTAATCCTGAGCGTTTCAAGGATCTCAACCTTAAACTCTTCACTTAATGAAATAATGTAGAGCATATTACGTCAGCAGTGCAGGTCATATGTCAAGATGCTGAAATAGCTCAGAAATACAGACAGCACATTTGTCAACTCACATACATTTTTACATTTATGGTCTTACATATAGGATTTTAAAAATATTAGACTGAGTAACAAATTTGAGTCATCTTCAACAAACAGACACTATTGTCCAAACAAGCAAAAACAAAGAAAACAAATAAAACTTAAGTATTAAACTGAAAATATCAGTATTTATAGAACTGCTATTGTGCTGAGATGCCCAAGTTGTGGGTCTAGCCATTCTACAAAGATTTAGAATCATGGCGTCCATCAATATTAACTGTAAACTCAACACTGGAGTGTACTTGATAGGGCTAGGAAGGAGCACATGTAAAGAAACAACAAACTGAATACATACAAATACACTCTGGTAACATGTACAGGGGAGAATGCTACATGCAAGAAATCTGCACAATTCTGTTCACAAATTTTGAGAAGAACTGTTAAGCAGGATGATTCAGATGCACCCAGCCAATAAACGCTGTGTTAATTATGTGTATTTTTCCCATGGTGTTATGGGAACTTCAGAATGGATCAAGATTAAATCTATGTCTGTAAATATGGGACAGACTATCAGGGTTGATAGGTCTTGCATATGTTCAAGAATTCAAAGATATTAAAAACTAAAACATACTCACTTTTTAGTATTGGAAGAAGGCCTCCAAGCAGGAAAAAAGAGAGAACAATTACATGGTCACAGAAAAAGAAATTACTGGTTAAAAATGTTTACATTAATTTTGCAAAATTTTCCAAGATATACAATTATGAAGGAAATATCTTGCCTATTATGCCTAATATCATCACACTGTGGACTGAAATATGGAAAACAGTTAAGTTTACCAAGGACCTCTCGTATCAGTCAGCATAGACTGCATTTTCTCAAATGTATGCCCCAAAATTTTATCTATTTTTGTTTGTATTAGTTTAACACATAAAGTAATAGTGCATAGATTGTGGCATGTGCAGAAATACCTGCACTGGCCTCCACATACGACTGTTTATCATCTATACAGTTTTCATAATCATTTTCAGAGAAGACCACTGATCTTTTGTTAATACTGTAAAAAAAATGGAATTTTGGAGTGTTTGTTTTCACCAGGACACTTAAGGAACATTTTTTAACTTATTACACAGTCTGAGATCTGAAATTTGACCTCCAGAACTACCTATGAATTGTTCATACATTAAGTAGAGATGGTTTTCATCAGCAGATGAAGGGTTTTAAAATTAATTTTCCATATTAAGCAGGTTTAATAGTAAGTATTGTAAAAATATTTAGGAAGAAAATTTGTCTTCTATCTGCCTCCAATAGACTAAGTTTACTTACCTGCAACTCTTCTGAACTCAGTGTTTTTACTTTATCTTGGTTGTGGTGTAAAGCAAGGATCATTGTCTGGAGATCAGTTCTAAGTTCCTAACAACACAATTTCCCTTTAGAAATATCCCACTCAAAACTCCATAAATACATTCTAAATCACAACTTAATCCAAAGTGGCGTTTCTGCTGTTGCACACTAGCTTTAAATCATTGCAACTGCAATGGTTATGGTGATATAAAATTGAAGAATTTCATGCAAAAGATTAAGGTAAAAAAGTAAGTGCTTTTCCCAGGATTTTTAAAGATCATTATCATAATAATGCAAAGCAAATCACCGGAAAACTTAAAGTAATGTGAAGGTCAGACACATAGAAGATCACCAGTTGGTAAAGAAACTTCTCACCTTCTCCAATTTCTGCTCTTTCTGCCTAGTATTTTCCATCTCCTTTTTGTTTTGTTTTAATTCATATTTGATTAGTGTGGCTAAGAGAAGTAATAGAAAAAGGATTTCCAGAAGGCTGGTAGTCTGATGCCATCCAGTACAGGAAAAGCCATTAGCAAACCTGATATTTTGTCCTTTTCTTATGAATGTTACCAGAGTTTGCCTCCAGTCTTTTTTTGGCTAGTGTTTGTAAAGCCTGGTCTTATGAATTGAAATTGATATTCTGAGGTTAAAGAGTGTGCTTTTTGACTTTTAGTTAACTATTGACTTAAAGTCAGTGCAGCAATTAACAGGACTTAGAAACACTATAAAATAAGAGTATCTGACACTAACTTTCTGCAACATTACAATCAAGGGATTTCTGCTAACATCCTTTCTGCAATTTCAGGAAACTGACCATGAAATTTTCAGAATATATCTCTATCCTGATTTCAACAAAATAAGGCAATCTTTGTGTCCCTTGCCATTTTGTATTATTAAAAGAAACAAAAATAAATATATATAACTATCTCTTAATTTCTCATTAAATGTTTCAAATAAAACAATCATTCACCTGAGTATTAAATTTAACAATGACACCCTTTTGGAATTAGTTGCCCATCTGTTCTTTTGTCTGAATCTTGCTCTTTTAAACTCATATGCAAAAGCCAGAAAAACTTCAACAGAGCTCAAATTTCCTTCAGTATGCCTTTCTCTGTCAAGATTCAGTAGTAACTTTTTACATTAGTTATAATTAGAGATTAATATCCATAACTGGAAGCACAATATGATAATAAATGTTTAAGCTAGGGTTTTTTTCATAGAATCATAGAATGGTTAGGGTTGGAAGGGACCTTAAAGATTGTCTAGTTCCAACCCCCCTGCCATGGGCAGGGACATCCACAACTTCCCTGGGCAACCTGTTCCAGTGCCTCACCACCCTCACAGTAAAAAATCTCCTCCTTATATCTAATCAAAATCTACTGTCTTTCAGCTTAAAATGGTTACGTCCCTGATGAAGAGTGCCTCCCCATTCTCCTTTAGTCTCGCCCCCTTGAAGTACTGGAAAGCTTCTCTTAAGTTCTTCCCAGAGCCTTCTCTTCTCCAGGTTGAACAACCCCAATTCTCTCAGCCTGTCCTCATAGGGGATGTGCTCCAGCCCTCTCACCATCTTTGTGGCCCTCCTCTGGACCTGCTTTAACAGGTCTATGTTTTTCTTTGGGTTTTTTTGATGGTCCTTTTTTATTTTTTTTCCCTGGAAGCTTATACTTTGCAGTCTAAAAAGTTTATCCTCTGGATCTCTAAAGCCTCAGCCAACCCTTCCATTGCAAAGGTAATCTGTATTAGATGTCTGAAAATCAGTTCTTGGAAAAAAACCTCAGTAGCACAGTTGGGCCCCTCCTAGAAGTCAAGCTCAAACACTTCAAAATTATCCACAGAAAGATATTTTAAAAGTTTATTTTTAAGAAAAGGATGTTTAAATTTAACAAAATATTAATAATTCCTTATTGCAACAACTAAGAGTTTGAATGTTCACTGCCTTCAAAGGGAATCTTGCATTTCCCAGTAAGTGGAGGGGGCACACATGATAACAGATGAAATGGAGAAAGACTTAGCATCCAAAGCTTTTATCACACTCACAAATCAATTCAGTGGTGCTGGTTTTTAATCTAATAGATCCCAAAACTAATTTTCATATAAAAATTGCATGGTAGCAATCAAAACAACTAATCAGGATGTGTATCTCCATGCATTGCCTTTTCACACAATGGCAAGAGTAAAAAAGTTCATATCTGAAACTATCACCTCCTGCAGCATTGACAGTGACATTAAAAACAATCCCTGATATTCCTCTTCTTCTTTCATTTCCTTTGTGTATGTAATATAATGCCTGTCATCTGCCCAGTCTTTAAACTAAAATAACAATGTATGACTCAATTTGTGGGTCATTCATTGCTTTAAATGAATTTTAAGTTACTGCTCAGATACTGTACCGCAAAAGCCAGAAACATGAGGTTTTTTTCTCTATTGTTTGTTGTTCTAAAACTCAAGGATTCAGAAACCTGCTGCTCCAAACTATTCCAAACTGAGTGAGAAACACCCCAGTCTTCTGTGAGTCTCTGTTTTACCCGGATTATGCAAGCCATTTAAGGCAGTGGACTCAACAACATAGATAAAACTACAACGTGCTATGAGGTTTTGTAGAAATATAGACTAGAATAAAAATATAGATGATGTCCCAAAAGACAGACCTCCCAAATGCCACTGAATTGTTTGTTAAATTACTTTGTCTCATATAATGAGACAGCTTGTTCAACAGAAAAAGTTGTGGCAGAATTTAGATGAATACTCCAGTCAGAAATTCTTCTCTGCATCTGCCTCCAATCCAAATACTCTGGACACTGCCTATATGTGACGTGGTATCATTTCTCAACTGCTTGATATTTCTTTAGTATATGGAGTGCTCTGCATTTTCAAAGGTTGTAAAGGTCAAAACCAACATGCAGGAACATGAGCAGTTTGTTCATTCAGGTATAATCCTAACCAATGACAAATACAGATCTAGCAAAGGCTTTTTGGCTAGGTCAAGAATGACATTAAAAAGGAGCTGGAGCATTTATGAGTCCTGATCTATAACCCTTGGAGCCAACTGTGGCTTCAAGAGGTCACCAAATTAAAACAAACAAACAAACAAACAAACAAAAAACCCAACAAAAAAAACAAACCCAAAACCTCAGATTTTCTTTAGTTATTTCTTTATTTCCTCCAAAGAGGAAATAAGGAAATAACTAAAGATAATCTGAAGTTAAACTTCCAATCACATATCTTATTTTCAGGTTCACTCAAGTTGAAACCCTGTTTAGTATCCATAGCACTGAGGTTCAGAAGATTAACACTCATAGCAGACAGGTTCATACGGACAACATGCCATCTCACTACTTTCCTCTCTGCATCCAAAAAGAAGTTAGGTAAAAAAGGTTGGAAGAGGTCTTTGCCACACTAAATAATATCTGTGAAATGGGCTCTGATGGATTTATGAAATAGTAGTCCATTTCTCCTAAAAATCACAGCAAGACACTTGAAAGTTTTAAGACTACCAAGCCATATTTCCTATCAACAGATTATAGAATCATGGAATCATAGAGTGGTTTGGGTTGGAAAAGACCATAAAGATGATCTAGTTCCAACCCCCCTGCCGTGGGCAGGGACACTTTCGACTAGACCAGGTTACTCAAAGCCTCATCCAGCCTGGCCTTCATCACCTCCAGGGACCTTGACAGGCTTGAGAGGTGGGCCAATACAAACCTCATTAAATTCAACATGGCCAGGTGCAAGGTCCTGCACATGGGTNGGAAAAGAAACATTAGAAGCAGGTTGAAGGAGGTGATTCCCTCTACTCTGCTTTTTTGAGACCTCACCTGTAGTACTGGGTTCAGTTCTGGGGACCCCAACATAAAAAAAATCATGGACCTGTTTGAGTGAGTCCAGAAGAGAGCCGCAAAGATGGTCAGAGGACTGGAGCACCTTCCCTATGAGGAGAGGCTGAGAGAGTTGTGGTTGTTCAGCCTGGAGAAAAGAAGGCTCCAAGGAGAGCTAATAGTATTCTTGCAGTACCTGAAGGGGACCTACATGAGAGATGGGGAATCACTCTTTATCAGGGAGTGTAGTGAGGGGACAAGGGGTAACTGGTGTAAGCTGTAAAGAGGGCAGATGTTGACTAGATAATAGGAAAAAATTTCTACTGTGAGGGTGATGAGGCAATGGAACAGGTTGCCCAGAGAAGCTGTGGATGCCCCATCCCTGGAAGTGTTCAAGATCAGGTTGGATGAGGCTTTAAGCAGCCTGGTCTAGCTGAAGGTGTCCCTGCCCACAGCAGGGGAGGTGGAACTAAATGATCTTTAAGGTCCTTTCCAACCCTCACCATTCTATGGTTCTGTGATTCTATGATTCTCATCTGCCAGCACTCCCAAGTCCTTCTTTTCAGGGCTAATCTCAATCCATTCTCCACCCAGCTTGTATTTGTGCTTGGAGTTGTCTCAACCCACAAGCAGGACCTTGCACTTGAACTTGTTGAACTTCATGAGGTTGGCACAGGCCTACCTCTCAAGTCTGTCAAGGTCCCTCTGGATGGCATCCCTTCCCTCCAGCATGTCGACTGCACCACACATCTTGGTGTCAACGGCAAACTTGCTGAGGGTGCTCTCAATCCCATTGTCCATGTCTCCCACAAAGATGTTAGACAACACTGGTCCCAGTAGTGACCTCTGAGGAATGCCACTCGTCACTGGTCTCCAGTTGGACATTGACCACTTTGAGTGCCACCATCAGCCAATTCCTTATCCACTGTGTGGTCCAGCTGTCAAATCCATATCTCTCCAATTTAGAGACAAGGATGTCATGTGGGACAGTGTTGAATGCTTTGCACAAGTCCAAGTAGGTGATGTCAGTTGCTCTTCCCTTATCCACCAATGCTGTAGCCACATTGTAGGATGCCACTAAACCTATCAGGCACAATTTTCCTTTGGTGAAGCTATGTTGGCTGCCACCAATCACCTTCTTATTTTCCATGTGCTTCAGCAGAGTCTCCAGGATAGTCTGCTCCATGATCCTACCATACAGAGATGAGACATTGGTCAGTAGTTTCCTGGGTCTTCCTTTTTTCCTTTCCTTAAAAAAGAGGTTATATTTCTCCTTTTCCAGTCAGCAGGAACTTCTTTAGACTGCCATATCTTCTCAAATATGATGGATAGTGGCTTACCAAGGATGTCTGCCTGCTTCCTCAGGACCCACAGATGTATTTCATCTAGTGCCATGGTTTTGTTCTCTATCAGGTACTTTATGTGGTCTCACACCACCTAATTGGCCTAATTGGCCAATCAATACAGGAAAGCAGCATGACTTCTAAACACTGTGTGAGCCACAATATTAACTTGAAATGTCCTTCTGACAGCATTTAACCAGTCAAGGGTCAACGAACTCTGGGGACTCCAAGCTAATTTCTGTATTGTTTTAGCACTTCCTTTATTGTATTTCTTTCACTTTTCCTTGTGTATTACTCCTCTTTTCCCCTTCTGAGAAATGGTTTTTAGAAGCTGGACAGGGGATACTAGCTTACTGGTTATAAGAACAAAGGTACTATAATGTTACTGTGAAGGGGCAGACAGGAGCTGCCTCCTTTGATAGTGGATCTGCTGTTTCCAATGAATTTAGCACATGGCTCTAACTTGTTTTTTGTGACCTGCCTGGAAACTTGCAGGAACTCTGAGAATAATACTAGTTGAAATCACGAAATTTGCCCTAATGTGGACTCAAACACCCTTGGAAATATAATTCTGGAAAAAAGACATAGTCTGATAACTGTGTGGCATCCAGTCCTTTTTTATTCTTTATCTGTCATTGTCTAAGGTCACACTTATACTCAAGATGATCTGTAAGGCCGGTATATTAGATATTGTGAAGTACTAGTAGGAGGGGCCATAGAAGACATTTGTAAGATTGAAGTCTTTGCTGTACCCGCATGTTTTTAAAGTGGCTATCTCCAGATAACATTTTACACTTAAACATGCATAATTATTTTTTACGGGATGTAAATCTCTGAGTAGGAAAATTCCCATGCATTTAGTGATGTTCTTAGGATTGATACAACAGTATTTTAGGATGGCTGATAGATGTCAGAATGAAGACATAAAGAGAGAAAACAACTAAGAAATTAACAATGGTTACATCTTCTCGGAGGGTCTTTATGTGTCCTGATGCCCTGACTCTGGTCTCTGGCAGCACAAGCTCCATGTCATTTCTCCCGACATGTGCAGCTGAGACACATACTCATTGCTTCTGCCGTGGAAATTATAGATTAAGACATGGGATATATTCATATGCAAAGGAATGTTTTCACATGCATATCTAGAATTTGTGACCCAGAAGAGTAGGTGATATGTAGATGAAGGCCATTTTGAAGCCTCTCTTCTTTTCTTCCAGACATTTGAAAGCTCATCTTCAACATGTGCTTAGATTTCTGATCTATAAACTCGTCTATCACCTTAGCTATGTGATATTCCAAGGAACGCGGCTTTTTTTTCATCTGGTTCTAGTTGCACTCTCTGAGATGAAAGCTGAAGAGCTAATTCCTTGATTTCCTTTGAATGTTGGCTTGAAAATATTTTTTGTTCTGATTATTTTATCATTTACCCATACAATTCAACTTAAAACCCAAAACCAACATGTGCTGTACTACTAGTTATTTTCTTATTCTGTAGAGACCATATGTTTTCAAAAGGTGCTGTAAATCAATAACAATATTACTCAGCACTTAAAAAGTGCTTGCTATCTTTAATGTGCTTCACAAACATCCATTCTAATTAATTAATGATAATTACTGAGCCGATAAGGAAATGTCAATATTTCCTATTCAGGTCAAAAAAGAAACAAATTTCTGTCACACTAGCAGAAACCACCTTTCCAGTAGCAATACCTCTTTAGAAGAAACCCATGGTCTTTCTGTGTTATGTATGTACGTTGCACAATGAGAACCATAAGGTATAACTTGAATATCATTGTGGTCATGCCACATGAATAGATTTCTGTGTTTTGCAACCTTGAATTTGAGTGCTAAAGACATCTGAGAACTCTCAAGGACTGCTCTGCTCTGTGTGCCTCTATATGCATTAAAACTGTTGCATGTTACCCATGGTTCATTATTTGTTCTATATCATGTTACCAGATTTTGCAGATAATTTAGTCCTCTATTTTCCTCTATTCCAGATGGTTTTATTTGTACTCTCCTCTTACAGTTTTTCTCCCACCCCCAAGAAAACTCTCCACTGGCAGTGGAAATGAAAGACCGTAAATACTCCTGGGAAGGAAGCATAACGCTCTGGTTAATGCACAGGAGTAGAAGGCAAGAGATCTGGGTTTTATTCCCAGCACTTACATAAATCTTATGTGATTTTAGCACTTCATCTTCACCTCCTTCTACCTTAATTTCCTTGCCTGTAAAAGAGTATAATACTATTTTCATCCTAAACCCCCTATGTTCAAGGATAAATTCACCAGTATCTTTAAAACTGATTCTAGTCTAGGAATTAATTTCCAGCATAGATGTGGCAGTAGAAAAACACGACGATGGAGACCAGTTTCTATTTTCAAAAAAAAAAAAAGAAAAAAAAAAAGGAGGAAAAGAATCAGTTGTGGTGTGGTGGCAACACAGCAGATTTCCCTGAGTGAAATACACCACATTAAGAATAAACTGTATTTGGAAATTTTCCCTATTCAGCAGACTTTCAACTACAGAACACTTTTCAAAATTGTTAATGCCTAACCAACAATATGAAACAGCAAAATTTTCAATTACTTTAAGTTCTTCAGAATAGGTTTTATTCTTATGTTGTGTTTAAGTATAAATACTAGTGAACTGCACCAACCCCAAAATTTCTAAACTGAAATTTAGGAATTTCTAAATTTCTAATCCTCACATGGATGGTGTGCAGTAGAAGAGAGTATCCTCTGAGGCCAGCAATCCTCTTGGACCATCCTGTGCTTACTTTCCTTGCCTCTAATGCTCAAAAGGTCAAAAGGCTCCTTTTTGTTTACTGTGGTTTTTTTTAGATTACTGTTGCCATTTACTTTTTTTTTTTGAAGAAAAAAAAATCATATTTAGTTACAGGTCTTTACAAACACCTCTGTTCACAATCTGAAAAGTAAGTACCCTAAGCAGATATTCAGTGAGATACTATTCAGAAAACTCCTGCATTAGCCCAGCACGACCTCCTCCATTTCCTCAAAACAAAACAAGAACCACACGCTCTGGGCAGAGACTAACCAGCTTTTGTACAGATGATATTTTAAGTTACTTTCCAATGCCGAAGGGACAGGGCATATTGGAAATAAATTTTCAGAAAACAGCTGGCTTCAGGTTTAACATTGTAATATCTCAAAGCAGTGCGTTTTGAATGCACACTTTCAGCACATGCCAGGCTAGCTTCATAGAATCATAGAATGGTTAGGGCTGGAAAGGACCTTAAAGATCATTGAGTTCCAACCCCCCTGCCGTGGGCAGGGAGGGTTCATTTCAGTCCTGCACTACATGCCCATTTTAAGTATGTCCAGCATGTTAATTCACTAGCTTGCAGGCTTCCTGTGAGTAGTGATAACGATTAAAGCTGTCAAAGGAGCCCTGATCCCATCAAGTCCATCCAAACAGATGACAGACCTATAACTAGCCCTCGAGAAAAGAAACTGAAAGCACTACATTTTGTGCATGTGTATGTGTTTTCATAGTGTCCCACCTGCTGAGACATACAGAATATATTGAACAATTTGTACAACTCAATCCCTGCTTCAGTAAACCTTTCCCACTCCAAAGGAGGCAATGACCACAACAGAAAGCTAATCCTGAATATAAAATGTTAGCACTATAAATTCCAGAGAGACATTATTAAAATTTCCAGCTGTATAAATGCAGCTATTAATCACTCCCAAATTAACCTTATGCCAGCTAAATTATTATGTGTTCCTGTGTAAATTAAATAGTTATTAGTTCCACACTCTTGATATAGACAGCAGCACTCTGAAAATAAGGATATGGCAAAACCACTGGCTTCAATTTACAAAGTAGTTTTGAAAGAAAAAAAAAAAGCGTTTTCTTTTACTTGATTACAAAAGCAAAGCCAGTTCACAGTATAATCTCACAGTAATTGTAGCCATATATCATAACATGTCATAACTCTAGGACAAAGCTAAACGGCCTTTCGTCTGCGGAGAGCTAAGAGTGCAGAGGAAGGTAAGAGGTGAGGTCATGGAATCTTTTCCCATATTCCACTAGAGAGCAGTATTCTTTTGTATAAAGCAGGTAGATTACCCTCTGCAAAGCAAGCTGTGGGGAATGTGTCTTTCACTGAAAGAAGCTTCTGTTGTCATTTATAAGATCACTTGTGTTTATTCTGTAGCGTCAGATGTTCCCAAACTAACAGCAGAGGAAACGCCTACAGTAATGCTTTCCTATCTATCTGTTTTACCTGATGTAAGTAGTTTTATGCAAGGTTCTTTGGCTTTTTTGTTGTGGTTTGTTTTTGGGTTTGTTAGTTGTTTTTTTTTTTCCCACTGAAAAAAATGTAATGAAAGATGTAAATAGTTAACTAACAGAATTCATTTTCAAGACCAAAGAACTCATGTATATCTACACTTAAGTAAATCTCTAATAATGTCCCTAATAATAAAGCTGTGAAAATTTAAAAATTAAGACAGTTACAGTTCCAAAGAATTTTAACATCTTTAGCTATACCAGATTTAATAACAAGTAAATGCGGTGGTAAACTATTTGGGGTAATAGATGAGAATGAAAATTCTTTCAGCCACAACAATATAAAGAGGAATTTTAATGTTGCACTAAAAATATAACACTACAAACATAACCCTACAGGCAATTTGTTAATACCTGCTTTACAGATGACTTGGCAATAGAAGAAACAGAAAGAAGCCTCTGCTTCAAAAATGCAAAAATTACATCTTTTGTTATATGAATGTGTTTCTAACCTTATGTCTTGATCACATGTGAACAGAAATGGGAGAATAAATAGTTTTAGGCTGCCTTAGTTGCTTGATAACCATAAACCTCCTGGGTAATCTATTTACTTTTCCCCTGAGAGGGAAATGAATATGTCTGTCAGGCAGCTGAGTTCAATTCTTTTTTCGGGGTAAAGGTTTGTTTCTGATGCCAATCAGCAACAAATGAAGTGTTTCTCCCCCTTTAGGGATCACAGAACATTTTTTATCCAGCTGTGCTTAGGGGTTGTCCCTTCCTTCTGCATGCAATTTTTGGGTTTTTTTTTTACAATCTTGAATGCTAGTCACAGGCAACAAACACCATGGGCTGGGGGAACAGGGAGGGAAAAAGCTGATACTGGTATGACAGTGTGATGGGTTTGCCCTTGACTGAGGGCCAAACCACACACCCACTCACGCAATTTCCCCAATTTCCCCCCCCACCCGAGGATAGGGGAGAGAATTAAAGGGGTAAAGGGAAAAAAGGACTCGTAGTTTGAGATAAGAACAATTTAATAACTAAACTACAATAATATTGAAAATAATATCATATACAAATATACAAATGAGTGATACACAGTGATACTGCTCCCCCACCCAATGACCAAGGCCCAGCCTGTTCCCAGCTAATGATCCCAAAGCCGTGAGAGTCCCGAAACTGCACTCACGGAACGGACATAACAGTCCGAGCGTCTCAGACCAAGAGCTGACTGGGGTGGGGGAGGAAAGGCCCTGGGAGAGCAACCACCTGGAGAGAGATGACCCGGAGCAAAAGAGATCCGGAACCAAAAGGGCCGATCTTCCATAGGGTCCCCACCTATATACTGGGCATGATGTGTATGTTATGGAATAAATTTTTGGCCACTTTTGGTCTCAATCCCAAACCTAAGATCAAATCCTGGGTTAGTAACTGGGGCTGTGCTCCCTCCCAAATTCTCCTGTTTGCAGAGAGCCTTGGCAGCCGCATAAACATCACTTTCTATCAGCTTTCTTCTTAGCACAAACCCGACACGCAGCCTCTTGCTAGCTATTATGAAGAAAGTTAACTCTGTCTCTGCTTAGCCCAGGACAGACAGGAAAAGAAAAAGTGCTTCAGAGCATAGGTAACACTAAAAGACGCATGTTTAGTGCATTTTAAAGTAGGCAGCTCTGTGTCTCTTAATTAGAGTTTGGGTATTCACTGGTGTACCCCATGATTTGGTAGCAGTTGTATAAGGCAATAAACTATATTATTTCCACAAATTTTCCAAGCTTTCACAGAGAAAACAAGTTGAGGCAACACAAGACTGAAAGAGTAAGTAAAAGATCAGGATCAGTCCTGAATGCATGATAACAGCTAATTTAGGTACTTGAGCAGACTCAAGTGTGTTGGGGAAGCACAGCCAGCACCTTCCCTAGTACTTCACAGAATCACAGAATCACTGAATGTTAGGGATTGGAAGGGACCTCTAAAGATCATCCAGTCCAGTCCTCCTGCCGGAGCAGGAACACCTAGATCAGATCGCACAGGAACGCATCCAGGCGGGCTTTGAATGTCTCCAGAGAAGGAGACTCCACAGCCTCTCTGGGCAGCCTGTTCCAGTGCTCTGTCACCCTCACTGTAAAGTTTTTTTCTCATATTCAAGTGGAACCTCCT
>VZTO01012491.1:29170-47333 GCA_013400615.1 Syrrhaptes paradoxus
CCTCAGTCTCCTCTTTTCCAAGCTGAAGAGACCCAGCTCCTTCAGCCTTTCCTCGTAAGGGAGATGCTCCATTCCCTTCATCATCTTTGTGGCTCTGCGCTGGACTCTCTCCAGCAGTTCCCTGTCCTTCTTGAACTGAGGGGCCCAGAACTGGACACAATATTCCAGATGAGGTCTAACCATGGCAGAGTAGAGGGGGAGGAGAACTTCTCTTGACCTACTGACCACACCCTTTCTGTTGATACATGGTTAGGTCAGGATTCTTCAATCCCACAGTTGCTTAACAACACCTACCAAAAGCTCTTTCCTGAGTGGCTAGGTCCCTCCATCATCCCCGCAGTCAACCCAGGTATGAAATTCTTCCATCTCTTACATCTCTTAGGAAGTTTCTGATCTTCCTGTGAATTCTCTCTTTGAAAAAATAGTCTCTGACACCTTTCTAGCTTGTGCAAAGAAACCTGGGTTCCAAATACATGCAGAGTTTACAAAGTGGAGGGCTAAAACCTGTGAGAGAATTCAGAGTAAAGGGTAACAATTAAAAACGTATTATCATGTTGCACACGTCCTTGTCAAAATATGAGAATAACACTTTAAAAGTAACCATCAAGGAAAAAAAACCAAGTTGTACAAAACCTAATTCTAGTGATCAGTTTTGTCCAAAGTTTAGCCTTTATAATTCTATTATGGTCTTGGGAGTCCTGTATATAAATGCACCAACAAGCAGGCACTTATATTGCAGCTTATACTCAGCTAACTGCTGAGGTAAAATGAGAGTTTATGGCTGCACCTTCCTAAAGGAAGGTTGGCCATCTGCTGTTCCTCATTGTATACTACTGAAGTTTCACTTTGGCTCTGATACAAAGAGTGAATTAAATTTCTTTTCCTCCTTTTATTTCTGTTATTACACTACTTTTCTAGCCCTTGCAATCCAAGGGAATGGAGAAAAAAAAAAAAAAAGGTACAGAATCAATTTTTAGTGTGTGCCCATTAGGGCATTTAAAAATGGAAATTACTTTTCCAAATGCGAACAATAAATTTCCGTTGTTTTAAGGGCAAATGAAAATATTTCCTTTTCCATAAGGGATCCCAGAGTCCACCTCTATCATACAGGTTTCTGACTTGTGGTATCAGTCCTTCACAGGAGAGAAGGATCGTAGGCATAGAAGTATACTTTGTGTTTGTCTGTGTGGATATTTTACACTTACATGCTCTTACCGAACTCATTTATAGAAGTTGAACTTTTTTTTCATTAAAAATGCAAGAGTCTTATTGGTTTTGTATTGAATTAATGGTGATAAATCACTTGTAACTTGATACAGCTGTTACTAATTTTACAAAAATTTTGTACTGCTTTAGCCAAAACTCCGATGTGTGGGCTTTTGCACTCATGATGTAAGCCTGAAAACTCACTGGGCTGCTTTGAGCAGGACCAGCTGTTAGTTCTCCAGTTTTGTAGATTAACTTTTAAACAAAAAAAAGAAAGACATATAATTTTCTCTAGAGCTGGCACCCAGTCTGAAGAAGCAGAAGAGAAATCAGAATGCAACAAAACCTGAGGTTTTTATATCAAGTTTAATAAGACCTATTTTGGTTGATGAATCAGTTTGGCTGTACCCTCATGTCAGTTTGCACTCTTTCTCAATATAGCATTGCTCTGCTTAGGGAAAGAATTTTTGCAGCACAGGATGAGCATACATCTCTGAGTAATACTAGATTTTCTATAGGATTCTGCCTCATGTTTGGTTTGGTTTTGTTAGCCTGGTTTATTTGTTTGTTTAAGAAAATATATTGTTCTCTATGAGTTATGATTCCTTAAAATTAGCATTGAAAATATCTGTTTATATTCCTTAATCCTTAAAATAAAAGTGGTGTCAAGATATCTGGAAAATATTTGAAGATGTATGAAAACATAATAATGCTTCATATCATATGTAATGTCGTGTAAAATACTGATCTTCCAGAAATTAACAGGTTCTAATCCAGTGTTAAACTATGCATAACTTTAAGCATATAAAAATATATTTAAAATTGCTCGTATGTTTAAAGATAGGTGTATGCTTAAATATCCTCCTACTTTTCTTCACACTGTTGCCATGTGACTTTTCCCAATAAACACAACTGTAAAGAAAAAAAAATAAAAAATGGTGGCGCACATATAGGCAGACATGTAACAGCATCAGAATGAGACACACAGATGATAATACAAGGTGCAAAATACTCTAGACACTTCTTTTAGGACGTTTTGCCTTTAGTATGAATGAAAGAAATGGGAGTTCGCATTATTAGGAGCAAGATGCAGCTTCAGAGTAAGGACATTAGAAACTTCAAAGGGGCAAACATTTCTTACCAATAATATACTATTTGCTATGCAATAGGATATGAATGAATGTGTCACATTCTTGCAGGCAATGATGTCCTGCTGGAATAAACATGGCCTGAATAGACTGGGTTGGACTGAAGTTCTTGGGCACTACCTAAATCAGCTGAGAGTGGAAGCTGGAGAAGGAAGCTCCAACGAGCCAGAGCCAGAGCACACTAAAGGGGAACAGCAGCAAAAGAAACCAGGGTTTGCTGGCAGAAGCCTTTATTAGCCTGTTTATATGGATGCTACGTGATCACTTACTGCAGTCTCTGTCTTCAGAAGCATGCTGAACTGGACTCTATGTGGGTTGTTTTAATTCCCCTTTGCTGCTTGTAATTACAAAATAAGAACTCCAGGTGATAGACTATATGGGAATATTATCTCCCGCTCAGGTAGATAATCCTGCTCTGTTAGGAGTTTATTCAGCTCCAAAGCTTTATGACACATAACTAAGTTAGAAATAAAGTAACAGATGAAAGTTGTTCCATTGTGCTTGTCAACAGAAGCTGATTGAGTCAACAAAGAGCTATTAGAATCATATCTCTCATAAGGCAACACATAGATATTATCATCTGCAGATGCATCTCTCATTCTCTTTTTTTTTCCAAGGAAAAATCCAACTTCTCTATTTCTTGGGTCATGCACGTTTATAGCGGTCATACAGAAACAGAAAGCAAAACAATTAGCAAGTAGTGTGATAGAGACTAGAAACTCACTGAACAGAAGTATCAAGATCCCCTTGGAACAGCATCTTATTCAGTGCAGTAGCAAGTCTTAAAGATTTCAGGATGAGGAAAGCAAGAAGAGCAACATTCTTATTGCTCCTAGAAAACTTGATCAAAGATTTAAAATAGGCAAAGGATTTCCTCACTTAGTAGAGAAATTGTCCTTTTTCTGCTGATGGTTTAGAGGGCCAAGATTACATAGTTGTCAAAGAGACAGAGAAAGGAAGGGTGGTTGCCACTGTGTCATCTAAAGGTTGACAACTTACCAACCTAATGATTCCTATATTTTCAGAGTTTATATTAAAATTGCTGGTTACAGGATTTTCATCCCATATGTCTGAATGATTATAATAATCTGTTCTGCTGCAACACCTAAAGGGCAGCATGCAGACTACAACTCATCCAACAGTTGCTAACGTTATAATTCAGGTCCAAGAGCTTGATTTCAATTTTATAGGATCATCACTTTTGTTACCCTTTTAAATACAATTACACAGAGGAAGTGACCAGGTCTTCTTTCCTTATTAAATGATTTCCTAGTGTTTGCTTGAGTTTACAAGATTCTTGTGCAAGAGAGAAATTTATATTGGACAGAGAAAAGGAAAGTAATGGTAACAAGCAAAGAAGATTACTTAGTAAAATTGTTTTTTAAAAAAAGCGTAACTAAATGTGAGCTTTAATATCTGAACAAAATTTTCTTTGTTCTAAACTACATGTCAAAATTGAACCACTTACCAGAGCGCATACATTTATGTGTCAACTGTATTTAGTATGCAGCACAGTTGTTCTGTTCTGCTGTCATCTGCCTGAGTGCACCCTCAGCAAGTTTGCTGATGACACCAAGACATGTGGTGCAGTTGACATGCTGGACAGACGGGATGCCATCCAGAGGGACCTGGACAAGCTTGATAACTGGGCCAATGCCATCCTCATGAAGTCAACAAAGCCAAGTGTGAGGTCCTGCACGTGGGTCTAGGCAATCCCAAGGACAAAGAGAGGCTGGGAGGAGAATGGCTTGAGAGCAGCCCTGAAGAGAAGGACTTGGGGGTGCTGGTAGATGAGAAGCTCAACATCAGCTGGCAGTGTGCACTTGCAGCCCAGAAAGCCAACTGTGTTGTGGGCTGCAATAAAAGAAGTGCGACCAGTAGGTCAAGAGAGGTTATTCTGCCCCTCTACTTGCTCTTGTGAGACCAGACTTGGATTACTGCATTCAGGTCTGGGGACCCCAACACAAGAAAGACATGTTGGAGCAGGTCTGGAGGAAGGTGACAAAAATGATCAGAATGTTGGAGCACCTCCCCTATGATGACAGTCTAGGAGAGTTGAGATTGTTCAGCTTGGAGAAGAGAAGGTTCTGGGGAGATGGAACAGCAGCCTTCCAGTACCTGAAGGGGGGCCTACAGGAGAGATGGGGAGGCACTCTTTATCAGGGAGTGTAGTGATAGCATGAGGGGTAACTGCTTTAAGCTGAAAGAGGGTAGATTTTGGCAAGAAGAGATTTTTTACTATGAGGGTTGTGAGGCACTGGAACAGGTTACCCAGAGAAGTTGTGGATGCCCCATCCTTGGAGGTGTTCAAGGTCAGGTCGGATGAGTCTTTGAGCAGCCTGGTCTTGTGGAAATTGTTGGCAGGGGGGTTGGAACTAGATGATCTCTAAGGTCCCTTTCAACCCAAACCATCCTATGATTCTAAGATTCTATAACAAGAAAGGTACACTGCAGAAAGGACCTTAGAGGGAATGAGACTCCAAATAAAATTGTTACCCCTGAAACACAAAGAGCAGGCAAATTGAATTAAAAAAAAAGTTCAATAGACCAGTCCAACTAGACTTTCATAAGAAGGGCTCCACAGAGGAAAGTAATAAAATTCCTGTAATTTCTGTCTTAACTGCACTGAATTTAGAGGCTTAGTTGTTACTGATGGTAACAGACGAACCCATCAGCCTTCCAGAATGTAGGGGGACACTTCTAGTTAATCCCTTCCCCTTAGAATTATGGTGCTGAAGTTAGGGTAAGGATAAACCAGAGAATAGCACTGTTGTCTGTTAAAAACTATTGCTAGAAACTGCTTCCTAATACCCAATATCTATTACATTCTCAGCTGTGGGCAAAACAGAAAAATCCTGTCAGAACCTGAAAGAGGTTTCTTGTGATGCCTCTTTTGCATGACCTATTCAGAAATGCATGCTAATAAAATGCATTGTTGGTTTTTTTTTTATTATTTTGTTTTGTTTTGTTTTTAATTTATTGCAGTCCTGACTGGAGGTGGGGATCCCATTTGTCTCCAGCTCCATGTTCATATTGGAAACTGATGAAGAAGAATGTAAGGCTATACTCATATACATCTACGTAAAGTCAGTTGAAAAATCCTGGACTTCTGGNTTTTGCCTGCCCAGAAGCATCCTCTGTGACATTGTTGAGAGCCAAAAGTGTAGCAATTGTGTGAGAGCTGAATAAAAACTTGGTGGTACTTACTGAGAACCACTACATCTTGAGTCCTCATTCTCAGTGAATGTTGATAACAGAGGAGGACACTTCAAACAAATAAAGCTGCATTAGAGCTTTTAAATTTGTCCGTGGGAACAAAGAATGTAGAGGCAAAATCAGTTGAATGTTGCTTTCAGGACAAAATTTCTGCTCCAAGAGAATAGCTTTGAAAGAAATACATTTGAAGAGTTGGGAGAGTGATTTAATGGAAAACAATTTGGGTAGGCTTTTTTTTTTTAAGAGAAAAGAATATAGGATTGTTCAAAGTACTGTAAAACTATTTCAATTAAATACTTTTTTTTTTAACTTCTGACTGTTATTATTGACAACAATAAGAGGTTTAAAATGTGAATGCTATGGACATTATTTTTCAAAATATAGATTTCTAAAACCATAGTTTGCCAAACAAAGGAGTAATATCTTCTTCTGTATACAAAAAACATACATTGTAAAAGTCCATTAGATGTATTATTATTGTTATTATTATTATTATTATTCAATCTGACTTCAATTTTTACTTTAGAAGGGAAATCCAGGGTCTTTTATAGGTCTTGAAGTTTTCTTGTGGGAACTTTTTTTAGTATGCAAAACTGCATTTCTATAAATTGTAATGAAACCACTGCTAAAGAAAAAACAGTAAAATTAGTCTACACGATATACCTAATTATGCAAATTACCTTTGAGAAATTGCTAGTCTCCTTTAATTTTTTTATATCATCATTGTTAATGGCACACCTGCCACTGCCTCAGGCTCTTCATACTGATGAAATTCATTGTTGGGCAAATCTAGATGAGCATAAAACCACAATGAAGCAGAACTTGCAATTTTCCTTCTCTGAAAATTGCTGTCATCACATTTCCTTGCCATGTAATGATGATATCCAATGTGACAGAGGGAATAAAAGAGACATATTTAATGGCCTGGTGGGTTCAAGTGATAGAGGGAATGGGGTGAAGATGTCCATCTTTACTGCAATTTTAAGATGGTTGAACCGCAAGAAGCTGTCTCATCTCCAACTTTCCCAACATGCAACAAACAAATACCACATGGCAAGAATCTGCTATAGTTGGGATAGCTGTTTTTAGCTGTTTGATAGGTCATACTCTCTGAAATATTCTCACGTTTGGCATGTTTTTTTCAAAGCACATTTATTAATTATAACAAAAGAAAGCAGTTAATAATAACAGGAAAACAATATTCCACCATGACAAAGCAATGTAGTTCTGGATACTCTCACAAATAATTGTCAGTTTTGTTCTTTCTAAAACTGATATTCTTGGCATATATAGCTTTCAAGAACATGCAGATTGACTTTTTTTTTCAAAATCTGTATATAGGAAAATCGATTTTGTCTTTTTTTCCCAATTTACCAAGTAGAAAAGTCATTCGCACTAGTTTAGTGCAAAATACTTGTCTTTCAGAGACATATTTCTATCTTTTTTTCAAGTCTTCTCTTACCTTCTGTTATAATGCTGCCTGGTTTTCCCTTCTAGTGTGGATGTCTAAACTGAGGGGCCAGTTGGAGAGAGTCCAGAGGAGGCCACAAAGGTAACGGGTGGAGCACATGCCTTATGAGGACAGCCTGAGAGAGTTGGGGTTGTTCAGCCTTGAGAAAAGAAGGCTCCAGTAACAGCCTTCCAGTACCTGAAGGGGGCCTACAGGAGAGATGGGGAGGCACTTTTTATCAGGAAGTGTAGTGACACAACAAGGGGTAAGAGTTACAAGCTAGAAGAGGGCAGATTTTGGATATTAGGAAGCAATTTTTCGCTGTGAGGGTGGTGAGACACTGGAACAGGTTGCCCAAAGAAGTTGTGGATGCCCCATCCCTGGAGGTGTTCAAGGCCAGGCTGGATGAGGCTTTGAGCAACCTGATCCAGTGGGAGGTGTCCCTGCCCATGGCAGGGGAGTTGAAACTAAATGATCTTTAAGGTCCCTTGCAACTCAAACCATTCTCTGATTCTGATTCTATGATTCTATGATTCTATGATTCTATGACTAGAACTGGAACACTAACAACTGACTTTATTTGATTTCCATATTCCCCTGTCTGTAATAAAGACTGATGAAAGCTGGTTGAAAAAAATGAATCAAAAAGTTGACATTCTGGAGTCCTCTAAAGGGGTTCAAAACATAAACTTAACAATTGAAAATATTGTTTTTTCTTTACTGGAATGTTTTCTACTTCTGATTTGCCATCAGTCTTCAGACAGAGCAACATTTTCGATATGTTATTTTATTTAGAGAAAATGAATAATCGATTTGACAAATTAACCAACAATCGTATCTGAAAGTAAAACCAGGATTAAATCAGACTTTTATGAAGATGTGTATAACAAAGTTCTACCTTGCGGTATTTCCTAATTTTAACCATGAGCTATGCTATATTAGGAAGGAAAAATGAAGATAATCTTGCCAAATGATCTAATTTCACTACTTCCCAGAATGAAAATGAGAGACACGCACAGTCCCAAATGATGAAAATGGGACAGTGAAACATCAGTGAAAGAGTAAAACTCTCTTCCCATTACATTTCAGAAAACAGAAGCACTTACCGAATGCCATCAACAATGGTATTTAACAAAAATGCTTGACCATCAGCAAGCCATATATGTATTTAATCTATTCCGAATAACAGGAACTCTGAATGAATTTGCACTAGCAGATTCTAATGAATTATCTAAGAAACTCAGTCATAATGTAGACAAATTGTGCCTAAGAGAAAATATGTCTAGGATACTGTTGTGGGTTAAACTCAGTAGGCAGCTGAATCCCACACAGCTGCTTACTCTCGACTGCAGTGAGATGAGGGAGAGAACCAGAAGGGTACAAGTGAGAAAACTCTTGGGTTGACATAATGATACCTTAGTAGGTAAAGCAAAAATCATCCACACAAGCAAAGCAAAACAAGGAATTCATTCACTACTTCCCATGGCAGGCAGGTGTTCAGACATCTCCAGGGTAGCAGTGCTCCATCACGCTTAACAGTTCCTTGGGAAGACAAATGCCGTAACTCTGAATGTCTCCCCCTTCCTCCTTCTTTTCCCCAGTTTTTACTACTGAGAACAATGCCATATGGCATGGTCTTGGTGACACTAACCAACCAGGCATCTGTCCCAGTTTCATCCACTCCCAAATTCTTGTGCACCCCCACCCCATTTACTAGCAGGGCAGCATGAGGAGCAGAAAGGCAAGTATTTTTCTGTAACAGTTAAACCTTCCCTACATTATCAACAAGTCCAGACACAGCCCATATGGGCTGCTCTGAGGAAAATTTTCTACATCCCACCCAAAACCTGCACAGCAGAGTTTCTCAAAACAGATTTTGCCAAATGTATTTCATTTCAAATATAATTATACTAAATTTTTTGCTTTCATGTAAAATGGCAGGTGTTTCCATTCTACACTTCTAGGTACCAAACAACAGAGAAAGAAATTGATAAAAGAGATAGTAAAACCAACAGATTATTTTGATAAAAATCAGAACATTACTATGCATTTGTGATATTTTTTCTGTCTTCTTGGATGCTGTGGGTGAAATGTTCTGGATTTGTCTGTATACATAGACTAATGCCAATATTCCATAAACAGGGTGTTGGGGGAGGTTAGTTTATTTTTTGCTACTAAAAGCAGAGACGGAAGTGAAAATGTACACATAAGCACATACATAAGAAATACTTGCTTTTATCTACTTTTCATGACGTGTTTGTTGTATTACATTTAGTTAATCTGTGAACATTACAACAATTTTGATTTCCAATTGTGATTAGAATTGAGATAGATTACTATAACACTCCTTTAAATACTTAACCCTTCAGTTGAGCTCTTTTCAGGATTTAGACAAAACCGTGTGCTAGAAAATTTATTCCTATGATACTATCATATTAATCCATCTAATAAAAACTATACAGTCACAGCCATATTTATCCTTAACTTGGTCATTTGTATGTGAAGTCATTAAAACCAGTAGGACTACTTCTGCTGTCACAGGTATGTTACTGCATAAAGGCTCATAGGATCAGACTCTTATGCACATGTGTACATTATTCCTTGAAGTTATTTAATGAACTACTCACTAAAGGAAGTTTTCACACACAGGTGTTTCCAGAATCAGAGACAGATTTCACAGCATTTAGTGGCATAGTTCATGAATTACTTTTGTACTGCTACTACTCACACCTTCCTAATATGTGAAATATTTTTCATATTAGAATTACTTCCCTAAAACCACAGCAAAAGGTCTAAACATTCTTATTAGAAACAACAGATGGTTCCAAACACAAACATATATTTATATTTATTTTATATGCACACATGTGTGTGTACATACACTAAAAAGTGTATCTCTGTTTGCAAGCAGTCATCTCACTGTGACCATGTAAGATTTTAACAGCTGCTCATGGGGTACACAGGTATATTAATAATTCAGTACTGGTTTGTGTCTTCATTCAACTTGACAGAGTTAAACTTACTTGCCACCCCAGATAAAAAATAGTGATAAGATATAAAATTTCAATTAAATCTTATGGAGTGTTAAGGTTTTTCTTTCAATTTTGATTGCTATGATATTATTTAAACTAAAAAATATATAAAATCTCAAACAATTTAAACAACAATCTGAGAACCTTTATAATTTTCAACATCAACTTTACCTTGTAAATTGTTGTCGTTTTTATGTATGTATATCAATTCCAACCACAATGGGAGATCTTCCTAGCTCAGATAACCTAGGATATACGCAATTAGCTAAGACACAGAGTGGTACTTGTGACAAGTAGCCAATTTCCTTCTCCTGTTGTGTTAATAATCCTCACATAATTATAAAGTAGTGGGTCAGAGTAGTTCTGCTTCAATGTGTGGAGAATGCCAGTTCCCTGCTTAATGTACTATTACCATGAAGGAAATTCCAGAGATTTATAACCCTTTTTACTGCTTTCCCATCCCACCCAATAATTGAAAAGAATTCAATTCTTCATTGAAATAAAATACACAATAGTAGTACAGATTTTATTTGTTACCTTGGTAACAAATACTTCCTTTACAATAACTTCAAATATGTTTTCTTGTATGGAAAGTTTATTACAGGTTTTCATAAGCGTGGCTGTAAATAAGGTGCATTTGACATGATGGCCTCAACATGAACTTTTAAAGCTAGGGGTTTGTAGTAAAGAGCTATGCAGCTTGTCCATAATAATGGAATTGTGTCAGATAAAAACTACAGAAACATTTTTTTTTTTCCTATCCTATACCTAATAATTGCCAGTTGAAGTAAATAATATTCTTCCTACAGTGTGGTATACCGCTAGGTCTCCAGAGTTTTCTGTAAAACTCTTGAAACACTTGCACATGGAATAAGTCAGAGCAGTGGACCAAATGATCATGGATTTTGGAAGCACTGATAACTTGTGTCTAAAGCTGATTGAACAAATCAGAAGTATTAAAATCTACAACCTTTTCAGAAATATTTCAGTTTTAAATGACTGGCATTTTCTAACAGAACAAAGTGCTGTAGTGGAAACTCTTTTGTTTAATTCTAAACAGTATTTTTAATTTTTATATAGCATTTATAATAACAATTCCAAATTAAAACAAAACAAAATAATATTTTAATTCTTTGACTGTGACAGCCTTTTCCCAAGGCTTCAATTGGCAAAGCCATCCACTTGAGGAGGCCACTTGTTGAGAAACCTGGAAATTCAAACCAGATATTCTAAATTTTGTAAGTACTTTTTGTAGATTGGGGTTTTTAAGTCAGTGTCTAGCTACAGTAAAGGAAATGTCCAAGCTCACAGGAATTCACTGGACTGCAAAGTAGGTCTTCTGCATCTGGAAGAACCAGCAACTCGGAAATTTTATTTTTTCCTATATTATATTTAGGCTGTGTCTGCTCTGTGGTGAAATTCATACTAACTAACTAACTAACTAACATTTTGCATGGCAAATATTGGAATACTAATGTGTTCTATTCATGGCCCTGCTTGAGCAGGGAGTTAGACAAGATGACCTCCAGATATCCCTTCCAAACTGAGCCATTCTGTGATTCTGTCATTTGGCAAAAATTTCAAGAACATATGTACAGACAAAACAACGGAGAAAGATACTGTATTGTAAATCAATGGATACTACTACAGAACTAAATTTATTTTAGTGAGTTACCAAATCATTACATACTAAATTTAAGTTTTAAAGGATTAAGTTTTACCAGCTGTAAAAGTTCTAAGGAATTCCTCATACTTAAGCAACACTTCAAAGAGGCTTATGGACAGAAACCCATTTCAAAAGAGACATGGCTAACAAGATAATGAGACTGTTTGCAGGGATAGTTTATGATTCAAATTAAACATTTCAAAGGAATTCAGAGTGGGCAGTCAAGCCTTTGAAGCTGTCTAGAGGTAACAACTGAAGATTTCCATTTCAAAGAAAGTATACATGAGGATAAGGATGGACCTAGTGTTAGATGGAACACTAACTGTAGTTTAAAAGTCAGTGAACAACTTGCATAGGGTTAACTGAAGCCATTCATATAATCCCATAGCTCTAATCCTTTGCAATCCTACCCTCTTCCATTAAAGACTGAAGACCTCCTTAATTTAGTGGATATAAAGTTATATAATTAAAACATGTTTGAAAAGATAAGACAGGTGTCAAGAGCCAAATATTCAAAAGCTAACTAATCCTCGATTTATGATTGACTGTTAAAACTTAATTATTTTTTCATGTTACACAGTGTACATATATATTTTGAGCTCTGAAAGGAACACGTATGAATATACATGAAGAGAACATAAATTCTGTAATCAAAGACTTGGACATGCATGGACACAAGGAAAAGTAAGGTCACAAAGGCTTTAGTTATGTAATGTTAGTGTTTTCTAACAGCTGAGCATTTCTGTAATGTAAATGCAAATAATTTAATATAGCTATTTCACATGCATTTTCCTGCTTTACAAAAAATGGGAACAACAGAAAGAATTCAGTGCAGGACAGTAGGAGCTAACTAAGTTGTGTAGTTGTTGGAGAAAATAATATTTGTCTAGGATGCATGACTATCTCTACTGTCTCAGAGAGACACGTACTCACTCATCCACACACTCACTCACTGACTATTAGACACAGTCATTCCCTTCTCCCTGAACAGTGAAAGACAACTCTTGAACTATGCCATGTTACTAGACAGAAGTAGGGAATTAAATCCAGCAGTAAGGTCTTTCTTTACACACATCATTTCAGCTGGTTTCTTCCTCCCAGTGCATTGCATGATACTATGTTTGGTTACCCTAAAAGTGGGCCCATAGTTTCCCTTAAAGTATATATAGCTGTGTTCAGACCAATCTTTTTTTCTTTAAGAGTTTTTGTTTTTTCCTCAGGGATTTCTCATATTTTCTAAATTTAAGTTCAGCAAAAGCAAAATTAACAAAAGTAGGAGCTGAGACAGATGCATTACAACTGTGATGCAAAGGCATTAATGCATTAAAAAGGTATTACATTCCTTGATTGTTTTAATCACATGGTAGTTCTAAGCTGTGTTAGAGAATACCTGAATACTCAGGATGTGTCAGCATGTTTGACATTGTTGCCATTGAAAAAAAATGTTTAGTCCTCATAAAAATATATTTGATGACGATTATATTTGGATAAAGAACAAGACCGTGGAGCAAGGTACTCTACACACATCATTCTAAATGAGGCAGTTGCTTCTCTAGGATGAGAAACTTGTGGTCTCCAAAGACGATATTAATGTCAAGGATATGTTGGGTGACCAGCTGGGTGACCAGAATATGGTGCAATAAAATCCAAAGCTGTGTATGAGGATGTGCACGTGGACACAACTTATTAAAAAAAAAAAAAGCAATCAAAGAAACAAGCAACAAAAAACCCCACAAAAATTACAGAGAAAGATTTAGGAGAATGAAAAAACAGAACAAAATTTTTGGTTTTAATTCGTCTGTAAGGAAACCTTGTTGCACCAAACAGTTCAAAGGTATGACAGGAGATACATGCTGGATTAATTCACAGAAGTAGAGATTAGGTTTTACTTTAATCTTTACAGATAAACACTCTTATCTGACTATGCTTGAATGTATTTTATTCAGTTTTAAAAGGAGACCAAATAGAAGGCATGAAAACAAGACAACTGGATTCTTCATCCAGCTAGGTCCATAGCCTATTTTAAAGCAGATGTTTCTTCCCCTTATTTATTCCTTGTTACCCCCTTATTTTCCAATCAAGCTTTTGTTTGTGGTGGTTTTTGATGGGGTTTTTTCAAATGGATTTCAGCTGTCCTTCCTAATCGATCATTCAGAAAAATAACTAATAGTAGATGCCATGGAAAGAGTATATAAACATTACATAAATTCAGTAATAGTTTTCTGGTTCTCCATCCCAGCTTGTAACTCTCTAGCAACAATTGTGCAAACAATACTACCAAGGGGACAGAAAAAAAAAAAAATGTGGGGAGAATGATGACCTGTGTTTTAATACAGTGACATACAATATATAATACTATACGCAAGGACTGAGCCAAACAAAAAGACACTAATGTAAGTGCATTGCTTCAGAGTTTCCAGCATAGAGGAAATAATAGGAGAGTTCATCATGAATTAAATGTAGAGAAGGAGGTATAGAGCTTCGTTTGAGAGAGAAATGTGCAAAGATGAAAATGTGATTTAAGACAATAATGCATAAAGAAGTTCAGGCAGGAAGAAGTCATATAAAGGACAAAGAAAAAACAAGGGAAAGATACAGGTTTTCAGACTTCAGAAAGGGTGATCCCATTTAAGATTTAGTAAAAGAAAATAATTAGTGTAAAGGTGGTGAAAGTAAAAGAGAAAGAAAAAGTCAAAAAAAGATACCCCAACATGATAAGAAGTTGTTTAAAGGAGTTGAGAAAAGAAAGGAGAAAAAGCTGTCTTTATTCATCACAAAGAAGAGAGAAGAATTCATGTGATTCCTCTCAAGAAAAGGAATCAGAGGAATTGCAAAATATGTGATGTACACTTCTGGATAAAGGAAGTAGGTGACAAGAGAAGATTAGGCAAAGGAAGAGATTCAGATGTTGTTTGGTAAGAAATATCTTCTTAAATTGCAGAATTATAGAATAACAGAATGACTGAGGTTGGAAGGGACCCTTGGAGGTCATCTGGTCTAACTCCCCTGCTCAAGAAGGATTATGTAGAGCAGGTTGCCCAGGACTGTGTCCAGACAGCTTGCAAAGGTCATCTGCAAGGACAGAGTTCACCACATCTCTGGGCAACCTGGTGTTTTTCTACCCTCACAGTAGAAAAAAAGTCCCATTATGTTCAGGAGGCCTCCTCTGTTTCAGTTTGCACCCATTGCTCTTGTCTTCTCACTGTGCACCACTGAAAAGAGCCTGGCTTTGACTTTGTAGTGTCCCTTAAAGTATTTACATACTTTGATGAGGTTCTTCCCTGCACCTTCTCTTCTCTGGCCTAAATAGTTCCAGCTCTCTCAGCCTTTCCTCATGTGAGAGAAAATTGTAAAAAATAACAATAGTGAATCATGCAACTACCTCTAAATTACACTGAAGACATAATGAATACTTGTGACTAGAAAGTAGCATCAGTGAGCTGAAGTATATAATGTATGTAACTGAATATTATGTGTAATGTAGAATGTGTGTGATAGATCCATTAAAAAGGTTTGCTTTACTGATACTGATGTGTTAACTACCAGAATCTATATGCATTTAAGATTAATTTCTTGGAGGTATTACTGCTCTCCTTATGCTTTGCAATGTCTCCTCTAAACTAAACTGTTGGAACAGCCCTGTGGGAGTACGATGACAAGACAGATGTAGTTTAACCAGGAATTCTGGTTAAGGGAGAAAAAATGGGAACTTTATGCATCTAATCTCTCTTAAAAAAAAATAAAAATCCCCTCACATGGACATGAGTACGTGTCCAGCTTTTCAAAAAATAAACATGAACTGCTTGTTCAGATATATGGCAACAACAGCTTAAACTTTTGAATAGTACTTTGAAACTGCTCAATAAGTTTTCTGTGTAGGAATATATTCTATATATGTCATAAAATTACCAGGCCGTACAAAGAGAGAACCTGAAGACAAGAACTCAACTTTGGACAAAACAGAACCCACGTAAAATTTGTATAACTTGCATCATTTATGTCAACAAGTAAATTGTTTCATTTTCTGTCTTCATTTGCAAATAAACTAAAGTTATTAAGACCAGAGGGAAAAACTCTTGACCACCCAGATCACCACATTCCTCCACATAAGTTTTTGTAGTGGGATGGATTCGCAATATATATCACACAGATAACTATCTTAAGAACCTACAGCAATAATTTTGGAGATTGGTTCATTAGGCACATCAAAAGAAATAATTTGAGAGCTGCATTTTTTCCTGTGTTCAAAGAAAATACATTTAACCAGTTTAACATGTCAAGCAATTATTAACATTCATAACTTCAGTCAGTACGAGTTATCTTTTTTCCTACCCAGACGGTCAAAATGGTCTATACTGTTCAAATAAATTATAAATTAAATAATAATAAAAAAGACTTATTCAAATAGCTTTTTGCTGAGAAATGTTGATGAACTCAAGTCTCATTACAGCCATGGAACCTGACAGACAACAGGATCAGAACAACGGCACATTAGCATATTTATACCTAGTTAGCAGGGGAAGGCATAATTTTTAAAGTATTTACAACAGGACAATCGACTACATTAGCATAGTTACGTCACAAACATTTTTAATAAAAGGAATCATGTGGCACATCCAAATTCACATTCAGCTAATTTTTTGTATTAGTTTTTGGTTAAAAATTAGCTATTCTATTGTTTACCTGTAGTAAACATCTGCAGTCCCTGCTCCTATTGAGAGGAAAGTGGTCAAATCTTTTGTTTAATATAAACTATCAAATAAAAGAAAATATTTTGACTACATGTTGGTTAAGGAATGTTTTTGATATTAGATATAATAAAACATATTAATTAGGATGTCACTGACAAAATATTATAATCAATATTTTCTTAACCAGCATATTGCATGTGATCATCTTGGCCACCTACTGATGAATTATGAAGGTTCCTTTCACTATTATTTTTGAGTCATTTTTGGTCTTGAAGTAAATGAAGCACAGTGCCAGATAAGAATTCTGAGCAGGGTAAGGTAATATTACTAGTCACATCTGCTTCTTCTGACTTGTTTAAACTCTCTCAGACTATCAACAAGTACTGAAGCTACCCTGTTGATTCCTTGGCTCTTGAGGTACACTTGGCTTTCAGGATACACTTAACCTAAATGCATTATATTAGGTGTATGCCCACTGAGGGCACCAAATCAGAAATTCAAACCCAGGATTTTGAAACAAAGAATACAATTAAACAATATACATATTTTTTTCACTTTTTATTTTCTTGTCACATTTAGCCTAGGGCTAAATTCTTTTTGTCAGACTACTTAAAGTAACTTAACTTGCCCCTGGGTTTACTCAAGTTAATTGAAGGCAAAATGATCTCCATCTATTACTCCAAACCTAATTAACTGTATTTCTTGGTAATTTCTAAAGAGCAAATGTACATGGTTCATCAGTGAATACAGAAAGTGATAGCCCCTTTCTTGTCCAGGGTCAGAGATCTATATGAGGAAATTTTTCTGGGCATAGATACATTCCATTGCCTGTACCATCAGGAAAGAAACAGTTCAAATTGCTTGCTGCCTCAAACTGCCACCACAAAATGTTTTGCTCCCTCTCCTGATACATAGGACAACATTATTTATAATCCTCTGAACTGACCATAATTTTTATATCCATTACCATACACTTTTACAGATTTGTTTCTTATAGTGAGGGCAAAAAAAAAAAAATAAAAAGTTTAGTGAAGGCAGATACTTGTTATCGTCACAAAACCAGTGACAAAAATGCAGATTTCCCCAACCCCAGAAATGTCAATAATGGTCAAGATGCTGAAAAACACAATCCAGAAAGAGGGCAGGTCGTGTTTGTATTTTTAATGTTAAACTGATCTCCTTTTCCCTTCTTCTCACGTTTTAGTAAGAAGAGAACTGTAAAACTTCATTTTTAAGCTAAAAGAAAAGGATCCCTCAACAAAACATATGACAGCTATGCAGGAATCTTGCTTTCTGGATCATACTAAAATCAAACCACACTTAAAATCTTAACTCCTTTTATCAACCACTCATCTGAAAATATAAAACAATGTGCAGCAAGGATGACGAAATTTTACACTTGACTTCTCTGAGGTAAACCAGAACCAGAATATAGTGGTTGCGGCTATCACACTACATGTGTCAAGCCAATATATAATTTCCTTTTGGACACTCCTGTCTGGCTAAATCATTTAACTTGACATTTTCTCCTGCAGCATGAGTGACTTGCTGCAAAAGCTGTCTGTAATCTTTATGCTCATTCTTCAGAGCTTCATACCTGTCCCATTTGAAAAACAATGAACTTAGGGAAAAAAAAATCTAACAAATAGGGCCCTCTCCTGGCAGGAAAGAACCACCAAAATTTAGATTGACTCTTACCCCATTTTATCATGGAATCATAGAATGCCTAGAGTTGTAAAGGACTTTAAAGATCA
>VZTO01012493.1:1065-30603 GCA_013400615.1 Syrrhaptes paradoxus
AAAAAGTGATAAAATTAATGAATTACAGAAGAGCCTGATGGTGGTTTAAGATTTCTTGCTCCAGAAGAGCTTTGATGTGTTCCCAGTGACCATAAGGAACCTAGTACTCTTGCCAGCTTGATAAAGTCTTACTAGAAGATATTACAGTTGAACAAGTATTAGCTATAACATGCCCTTCTCACTGGGCATGTTATAGATTTCATTCTGTTGCTGAACAATGTGCCACCATTTTTAGAGCATGAAAACTAAATTTGCAAGTTTGGGCTTAGGCATGTCACAAGAAGTCCCCTTGACCCTGAGTCTAATTGTTAATAGCTGATATTGTTACTTTTAGTCAGGAATAGAGGCTCTAGAATGCAGCACTTTGATTTTATAGGCTTTCCATAATGCAAAGATAATTGGCTAACCAGGCAGTAATTAAGCAGACTTGTGACAGATCTTTGCCTCTGGTTGGTTTCTGCAACATTGTTATTTTGATGTGCATTTCACACTCTTAGAAGACAGGTTCATCTTCTGTAAACTTGTTAACACAAAGGACTGACTAAAAAGACCTGTCTTTCAGAAAAGGTAGACAAATATGTCAAATGGCTTAGCATATTCAAATTAAGTTAATGTTGTTCTCATAGAGACTGCAAATGGACAAACATCTAGTCTTGAAAGGAAGATAAAGTATGCCACAGAACAACCAAAATTGCTGGATTTGGACTATGGAGGTAACAATGCCAAAATCACAGGATTTCGTAAGAAATCTGAGAGGAAAAAAGTGAAAGGTTGACTAAAAACTCAAGACCAGAATTTTAAAGAAAGATTTTACTTACGTAGCAAATACTAGATGTGAAAATATGTTACAAGAGTAAAGGTGTGATAAGAAAAAGGAAGGAAGAAAATGGTAACAAGCACTTTCCTGGAATTGTACCAGGCTGATTTTCTTAGAAAACTTTGTAAAGAACTCCAGTTTATAAGCATTTTTACAGGTCAGAAAGGCTAAACCTTCATCAAGAAAAAGATTTTGAGTGGTCAGATCTGAACATTCAGATTCAGACTTTTAAGCTAGAATATAAAACAGCATCACAAACAACAGGCAAACTATTGAACAGACACATGAAAAATTACACAATTTCCTCTGCCTCTACAAATAAGCATTTCTAGATAAACATATATTTCATCCTTAATTGGTCCATCCAAACAAACTGAAGCATACTGAACAAACCATCAAAACATATCTTCAACCCAAATATATTTAGTGGAAAACAAGAAAACCAAAAACATCTGGAGGAGACAGCGAAAGAAACAAGGACAACAGCCATTTATAGGAAAAATATGGTTTAAATAAACCCAAAGTTTATCTCACATCCCTTGACTGAAAAATTGTAATCGCTTCATAGTCAAGGTTTTTTTTTCTTCACAGTAACCACTGTGACCCAAAGAAGATTTTACAGGAACTGCTCTTTTGCCAAGACCTTGCTTCATTCACAGTATTTGGTGGAACCAGTAAGCTCAGTGCCATACTTCGTTATGTGGACAGAATGAAACTCTTATCAACAAAACCAATCATTTTGAACCCTGAAAGAGACTGCATCTTGCAAGACAAGAATTAGATTATTTCTGCAGTTCCCAAAATGACACCCTATCAAAAGATGAAAACCTTGGGCTGGCATATACATTTCTTACCTGTAATCCCTTGGAAGGAAAAGGTATACCTTTACTTTTAGATCCCTAGTGAAGTGATCTGAGCAAGTCACTTTATTCACAAATGAAGGCAACAGAACACGGGTGTTAAAACTTTTCATTTATGCATACTGCTCTAATTGCTTTACCTTAGTTTTCCGAATCTCTCTGTGTAGTGAAGCTCTTACACGGTTTATAATCAAAGTTGTTACATGTTCAGACTTACGTAACACAGTTTTTGGTTGTTGATGGAAATATATAAAAAACCCTACATTCATACTGCTGTGAAGTACGGCTGTGAAGTATGGCCCAAAGGAATCTTCCTAAAATTGGCAGCAAAAGTAGAACTCGCAATTCAAACTACTATGTTTTGTGATGGAATATTGATACTCCTCAAAACCAGTGGGGAAAAAACACTACCTGTTTCAACAGACCATAAAACAAATACTTCTCATCTTTTCCTCAGAGTGAAGTATCAGCTTAATCATGCTATTGATAGAAACAAAATACGGTTTCATTTGAAGGAATCAAAGCCGCAGATTGCTTTAGTTGTCTGAAAGAGGCTGACTTCTGTACAGACCAGAAAATAAACACACACTGCTCTTAGCTAAAGCAGTCGCTGCCATTCAGTCCAGCTAACCTTCTGGCAGACAAGACATTTTTCAGCAAATTTATGGCTACATAGACTTATAAGAACCATAGTACATATTCACAGGCACAGAGTGGTCCTGCTTTTCAAATCACAGTATGTCCCAATACTGTTGGCAACGAAGTCGACAATATGACTAGAAATGGAGCACTGTCAAAGGGTGACGAGGTGGCAGCTGCCTTTTGGAACTTCTGTTTCCACCCCTCTTGTGTGTGTAGAGTCCCAGGTTTTTAAGCATGGTGGGAAGGGCAAAGGGGAGATGGAGACAGGACTGTGCGTACCCAGACAGAAACTTTGTTGACTGGCTTGAAAAACTATTGATAAGAAAGTATAGCTCACACAACTTTTTCCTTGTTGTTCAAAATACTTCACTTCCTGGACAATATCCCATCAGTTTCATCTAGTTAATTTATAGAAAGTTCTTCTCACAATCCTTTAGCCTATGAAGCCTTCAAAAAATAAAAGATTAAGTTCTGTCAAATAAATCCATTGACTGCAGAAAAAATCCAGAGTGTATGGATGTAAGCTGAGCAAACACGTATTCTTCAACTATGCACCTTTTTGGTTTAGTATTCAGTAATATCCCTCATTCAACTCTGGTGTAAAGGGAAAACTGAATTGTAAGATTTCTTTAGTCAAGAAGAGGAAGCTTATAAAGGTCAACTCATGCAAAGCAAGAGCCGACATGTTACCACACAGTTTCACACAACTCCCTATGAATAACATACAGTAAATAAATAGTCATTCCTGCTTTTATGTGGTACTCTCCAGTTCCACAGGAAACAAAGCTAACACTTGAATTTGCAGTACTAATTCCAAATGCATCAAAGAACGCAATCTTAGCAAAGTCGGGATTTGTTCACAAATAGCAAAATAAGTTGATTTATGATGTTGGCCTCCTGTAGCAACTGTAAACTCATCTTTCACTCAAAATGTTCCAGAAATGGGAGTTTTGACCTCCATCTCCTTATCTTCTAAGGTGGGTGAGAAAAAAAAAAATGGGAAAAATAAACAGCTATCTAAATTGCTAAAAATCCTAACCAACATCTCACCCGAAAATCCACTTTATCTGCTCACTGGTCCATCCAGGTTGCTACGAGAAGTTAAGATGCTTCTACTGAACTGGAGATTGTCTAAAAACTTGGGAACTTTAGTGAACTACCCTGAGACATTAAATCACTGAGCTCCTCTCAATGTTTACCCTTTTTTCAACTTGGAAACAATCTGTTTCCCTTTCCTTTCAACATTTCCTTTTGACCTCTCTTCCTTTTTGCAATAATGCTCACATATATTACTAGAATGGTCTATTATTTTATACTGTCCCACACTGAACAGAGTCAAAGGTTCTAGAAAACCAATTAAGCTGATTGTGGCTTTTGGAGCACAAATCTTTTCAAAGCTTCAAAGATACCATCTGCACATCTAACTCTGCTTGCTAAACTACCACATGGAATTGTCCATTCTTTAAAGTCAGTGCTTTCTCCTGTCCTTCTGATTCCTAGATGTGAAGATCTTCCATAAATCCTCCTCAAGAAGTCCACGTTAATGGTTTTACCCACAGGATCATCATCTCTATTCTTGACATTCACACTTTAAAAGTACCTTCATCTTTCTACATGAGACTAACACAAAAGTGAACTTTTTGCAAGTGAAAAATTGTCTTAGAAAACTGACCCTGCTTCCCTTTTAGAAATCCTGGCTGACATGCTAGGGTTCAAGCTGGTGGAAAACAGGCCAGAGTGCTTGTCTTCAAGATGGGGGCAGAAAGAGCAAGGGCACTACAGTCCAGACAGGTAGACCCCCCTTCTTGAAAACTTACCAGCAGAAACCAGGTAGGTCATCCAGTATTATTCAAGCACTTTCACTTATGATGCAGATTTCAAATGAAAGATCTGCTGCCAAAATCTCAGACAGTACTAAACAGAAAGAATTAAACGTTTTGGAAGGGAAGAGCAGACTGCAAAATAATCTTGAAAAACTGGTGAAGTGGCCCATACTGCAACACACCATCACTGAGTGCAAAATCTGAACAGTCAGCTGCTCAAAAATGGCATGAGGATAATGAGCCATGGCATGGAGAGGACAGCCAGTCACACTCAGCCATGTGCAGCCAGAGGCATACATAGCAAAGAAAACAGGGCACCAAGAGTAGCCTACACACAAGGCAAGAAGAAAGTCTGCTGCTCGGCCAAAGGCCAGAGGGCAGTTAACAAATCACCAACAGCACCGAGAGATTCTAAACAGTTCATAAAAATATCCAAAGCCTGAAAATACCCGTGTTTTCAAATTAACTCAGGGGCACTAGGTCAGACAGAAAGGATATTTTAAACTCATCTTCCTCCCTGCCCACTCATCCTTGCATGGAAGAACATCACTTCTGGTCCTGAGTTACAGCATATAATGCCCACTTTCCTCTTGTCATCTAAAAGTTTTTTTGGCCACCCCTAAGATCTGTTTCTCTGTTATGTGTTTACTCATTCTCTCAGTTTCCCTGCAGCTGACACAGGATCACCTTTGCTGTGCATCTCTCCTGCATGCCATAGCTCTGTGAAGTTCTATTGGTACCCGTATGAGAGTAATTAAAATTGATTTCATACAGTCACCCAGGAATGAAACAAGTAAAGCATGCAATTTTATGTACCAGCTGCATGTAATGTAAATCTGGGAAATCACAGGGTGCATGGAAGGGTTTGCAAGAAAATGTGGTATCAGCAGGAACTCAATTCTACCCCTCCCCTAAGCCAGACAACATTCATTTTAAATACGGGAGACTAGTTACATCGGGAGCTGCACAAAAATAGATACTCTTTGCTAAACCCAGTGGGACTGCCTTCAGAAGAAACCCTGTGGTAAAAAAAAGTAAATGACAAGATGTTGCCAGTAATTTAGGTACCTGGGAAGTGACAAGAAATGCCATAGTTTTCCATATCTAAGATTTTGGAGAAATTTTATTAGCCTTTCTCATGTGACATCAAGTCCATTGTTCTTCTGAGGTATGCGTACACTGACTACTTGTCTACGTCTTGCAAGCTCACTACCTAGTATTTTCACTACACAGGACTTATGGACTAGCATTATTATGTGTAGTTGCACTTTCACAATCTGAAATCTTTTTGAGGCGATGTATTTTCCTTAGTTTAAACTTGATTTGTTTATTAAATACACACATGAAACCTAATGGCCACCTATCAGTACTTGCATTCTTAACTGCAATGCTCGCTAGTCTCTCTAATTCCCTTTCAGAGTGGTCTCAACTTTGTTCCAGTGAAAAAACATCTCTACCTATTTCACATAAATTCAGTATATATTATTTTTATTTCTATTTCAGTTATTTCTGGATGCTACTCTTTGGTTATCTTTGACAAAGTACTGTACGAGTAGCTTCTGGAAACACACGAAAATAGGCAAAGTTAGCAACAATGGGTTGTTTGAGCCTCATCTCTTCAATAATGTTTTTTCACTAAAACCTGCTTCTTCTCTCCCACATTTTCAGCCCTGCAGAGAATGTCATAATCTGTTGAGTGCCTTTCATCTTTTATTTTAATGCACAGAAACTTTGATCCAACTGTACCGACAAAAGTTTTTGGGTTGTTGTCAGTTTCCCCAGTTTGGACACACATTATTGCAGTGGCACTTTATAAAGGGCTGCTGCTGCTTTATGCTCCATGCTTGGACACAGCCCAGAAGTCAATCTTTGGTAAAAAATTTCTCTATTTTGAGCAATATCTCAAGCAGATTGTAAATCCCCTTGAATAGTAACAAGAACTGCAAGTTATAAATCAGGGATAGCTAGACATGCTGATAGTAGGCAACACTGAAATTTTCACAGAGCTAAAGGTCACTTCATAAGCCTGGTATCTCTGGGAAGCAGGGACCTTCTCGTTTCCTTGTGGATGGTCCCAGCCTGGCCATGGGTCTGCATAGCTGCCAAGCCACCTTCGGCAGTTTCTTCCTCTGTGGGCTGCTGTTTGCCTCTGCAAGCCAATCCCATTTTGGACTTTGATATAGACAATTCATCTGGACTGCTCACTAGACAGAGTTCAACGGCCTCATACTGGAAATCCTTTCCATAAACATCTTATCATTTGGTGTTTTCAGGGCACATGAAGTACACACAGGCGGAGAGGACTGGAAACACCCTGTGCATTTCTGTTGCTACATGCCACTGTATGATTTCCTACAACGAATTCCAGTGACTTAGGCTAGACAGTCACAAGGTAGAGGATAGAAGAATTCAGGGTGAGCAGTGGAGGTTAAAAATTGGGAATCTCTATTCTTATGCATATTGAGCATCTCTGTGTACCATGCAGTGCCAGCAAAAGCAATGGCATTCCATTCAGAGGAAGTTGCTGCTTCTCTATAACAGGTGCTCTGGGGAAATGTAAGAAATAACAGATGGGAAAAGTTGCTGCTCTGAGGAAAATAAGCTATCAGGGCTGAAATGACAAATGACCAATTATTGATAGTAAATTCCAAAACTATCTTTTCATCAACTAGTCAAAGTTTTCGTAACTCCCAGCGCATCCATTCTTTCTGTACATAGTATGCCACATATTAAGATTCCCTACAGAAAGCACAATGATTTTTTTCATGTAAAGGAGTAAACAGTTTATTGTGGAGCGATATGGAAATGTAATATTGCACAAATGTGCAATAATATATGAAAAGACTCTTCATACACCCTAGTAACCTGAAAGCAAAGTGACAAAACTAAGGACAACCTTGAATTTGCGATGACTCCTAATTTTAAGTTCAACCGCTTGGAGAAAACCCTTTCTTTCCCTTTGGCTAAATGCAGGATGTTGTGCAGAGCCTCTTAAATTTCCAGTGTTTAGAATACATTCTGCCCATGTGGTAGCTAAATTTCTACTTTTGTCACAAAAGCTCTGAGCATTAAAGAGATCAGCTGTATTACATTATAATGAAACTATAAACCAGTATTATTAAATAAGAAATACAACACATACATCATGGTTATTGCATTTATAGTATTAAAGAGAAAGAAAGAGAAATAATCTTTATGGAATGTACATCATTACTCGGTTGCATTCTTTCCTCTTTCAGCCCTCTCTTTTGTATGTTATTTTCTTTACTAGGACTTATTTGCATTGTGATATAGGTTAGGTTCTAATACTCCTGCAGTCCTGAAAGCTCCAATTTCAAACAGCAAAGTGGCAAATTGTTTTGCTAGTTAGCTCTGAGGAAAAGAATCTCCACCCTCCCCGCCAAGCGATTCAGTTTCATTACTATAATGTAACATTCTGATTCTTCAATTCACTATTCTGTAATTTCTGTTGAGAAACACTTATAAAATGCTTGTCTAGTAAAAAAAATCAACAATTGACATGTCTTGAATGCTGTGCTTTAAACTGAACTATGGCACTGCTTTCAGGAGAGGAACCTGAGCTACGGATCTTGGTTAGAGGCATGGCCAGTTCAGCCAAGGGCACGTAAATCCTCAAAAGACTGTTTCCCAGCCCTGCTAATTGGCTAATGTAGACAGTGTCCTGTTCAGCACACGAAATCTAACAGGCAAATGTGCCTGACTCCCCAAGCACTGCACTGAGCTCCAGCTACCCAGGTCAGAAAGTGCCCAGTCATGTAAAGCCAGGTGGCACAGCACCTAATATCAAAACCACATCTGAGTAGAGAATTATTCCTATGGGAACTAGCTGGGACTTAAATAAGGATTAGATTCACTAACCATTTTGTGGATTTAGCATGTAGTTCCCTACATCAGAGACCACTGAGTGTGGACCACAAGTTTTGGGGTCTGGCCACTCCACACAGGGTTAATTAACACAGAGAGAAATAACACAGGTATAACTTAAGACAACTGCTATAGTGAAGATGTGCCTTTTGGGATGTTAGCCAGCTTTTTATTTTTAACCCCCCATATTTTTTAAATTTTATTTTGTCTAGAATTTTCCACAGCTATCATGCATTTAAAGAGCAACTCTTAATCCTGTAAAACTTTTAGGCTGCAATAGTGCAAATATTTGGCTAAACAGAATAGTGCTTGTTCACAGGACACTAAACAAAACCACTTAAGATCATAGGCTCCTCATATGAATCCAACTAAAAGCTGCATGTTTCTCTGTGACAGCTTTTTTCACAGATTCAGAAACATATTCTTACTCCTTTTAAGAATGAAGGTCCTTCCCCCTTGCTTTATTTTTGCTAATTTAGCAATTGATATGGTTTTGCTTGGAAACATTAACTCTTTAAATAGAAATAGTTCATGCTTCGTGGCAATAGTTGATAAATTATAACATGCCAGAAATCTTGTGCATGCCTCTGAAAGGCAGAATATTAATGTCTCTCCAGATATATCTAGAAATTAAATAGCATTTCTGAGATGCCAGAAGTTTTTATTAACCCATCTGAGGAGTCTATAATTTAGGACACATTATAATTTAGTATGAAAAAAAAAAAAAGAGACAGATTATCCTATACCAGCCATGAAGCAGAAGTTGCCTAGATTTTCAGAATGTACACATTCCCACCTAGTAACATGTTTAGTATATTACATGTTCTATTACAGCAATAACTCTGCCATGGAATAATTTCAGACTGGAATATTGGTATATGTGTTATTACAGCACTAGTGCAGGATAGTTTCCAAATTCAGTTATGTGTATGATTTGTTGAAGACTATAATTTCCAGAAATGCACCTTCCTCGCATATATCAAAGACAGATTTATCTAAGTCCTTCGTCATACAAGTTCCTCTCTGTCCTGTCCTGCTCAGGAGTATGGCACTCTGCTGCTGGCCACTATCACGAGAATCAAGGCTCACCTTAGCTCGGATATCCCAGCGCTTGGCATGCAGTAATGGTGAGTGTTGTTGGGACGACTGGGATGTGGCTCCTCAGAGGCAGAAGGCTGTTCTCCCCTTGAGTTAGTCCTCTGGCTGCCACGCTGGGAGTTGGGGGAGCCAAAGTTATACCTGCTTATCAGCTCTTCATATCCACTCTGTCACCTAGAGGAAGAAAACAACAGTTCTTTCATTTTCCAATGCAGAAACTCATGAGGTTGATAACTGTGGGTGTAGTAGTTCAGCTTTGCAGCAAAAATTCAAACTCAGCAGGAACACCATAATAAAAAATCCTCAGTAAGAGACACTATTCAGATTGCAAATACTGTCCTTTGCATCTGCCTGTACATTTGGGTTCAGGTTCTCCAAAAATTTTGGAATACAGTTGAAAAAAAACACCACTATGCTTATCAAGGCATAATGTCTTATCAGAGCAGGTGTCAGGGAAGGCCTCCATTTCAAGATTGTTTTTTAAAAGAATGGATACTGAGACAGTATCTGAGAAGAGCATAGTGCAGTCCCATCTTTAAGCATTCAGTAATTTAGCAAAGAAAGCTGTTTCTGAGCTGGGTTGGTCAAGGGTGACCCTGAAGGGATCTGGCTCTGCAAGAACAGCCATTTTTTTTCCAGACTACAGAAAATCCATTATTTTTGTATAACCACCCACACCACACAGCTCTGGAAAAGCCTTCTTCACTCTTGCTCCTGTAGCAATATTGCTCCCCTGGTGTTCAGCAACAGAACTAACACCAATTCCAAAGGAATTAATTTCATGAGACTGTGGGCAAACTTAAGAGTACAACAAACCCAAACAAACTTCTTGTTGGCTGTGGTGCTGCCACACAAAATGTTTGGGTGATGCTGCTTCAGATCACACCCCACCCTATTGAATTTTCAGTTATCCTGTTTATTTTCAAAATGACATTCATTTCTCTGTTTTCACTATACTGTTTGCATGATGTAAGGTATTCAAGTTCTTTGTCACTGCACTTACAATACTAAATTACAAATTAGTAGCTCATTAGTGAGAGTAATTGCCAATATCTTGCCAAATAGCCTGTGTCCACTATAAATGAAGCTTGCATAAATTAGAGAGGGATGTTTTGCTCATGGGAGAATATGAGAATAATTTATGCTATAAATAAACACCATGATGTGGCTAGTAGTGTTTATGACTATAAAAAGTCCCTTGTGTAATTAGGAAGCAAATTTTTGTGTAATTAAGAAAATGAATGAGAAACGTCGAGGGAGTGCAGGTGGTATTGCCACCCTATTGTAACATAATACAGACTGACACTTGCATATATACAACTACTGTAATATTTAAGATAAGTTTTTATATTAAGCTAGAAGATGATATATTTTAACTGCAGAAATGACCGCAAAACATAATTCTTAAAAAAAATCAAATCCAGAGAGGTAGTTCAAAAAAAAAAACACCCCACCCTATACACAGCAGTTCCATTTTGTGGTGTTTAAAGGAAACTGTTTGGAAAGTGATTTAGAAACAAAAATTAAATGAGTTATTCTTCTCCTTTTCCCACAGAATATAATCCATCAATACATAAAGCTTTGTGTGCTTGCTTTTGGCTGTTTGCTTATATATTTTTCCTAGTTGAGAAAATTCTGACAAATTACAGTATAGTAAAGGTATCCCATCAAAAAGCAAAGACAAATGGAAATCGATCTATTTTCTTTCAGTTTTAAACAGTAATAAATATGAGACACTTCGGGATCCCAAGTCCAAATACATACACTCACATCTATTCTTGAAATTATTTATGCTCATTCTTTGAAAGAGCTGGAGTAAACTGAAGAAACAGAGGTGTTTATGACCACTTTTGTCCTAGAAGAAGAAAGTGTCTTATTCACAAGACAGTTAATAAATTAGTATGGTCCTTTGGTTTAAATATTTATCTAGGCTGGTGTTTTTTTCCTGCAACGCTGGTACCTCCTTTTCAGTTGCATTTTTGTATTCTGTCATGGCAAGAATTCCAGCCAAGTTTGTACTTTTATTTTCTCTTTCAAATCCTGCCCAGGTTTCTAACAGCTGTCAGTTGAATCAGATTTCACCTCCCATGTCTGCACAACTGCTTATGAAGTGATATTAACACACTAAATTGAGACAGAGTACAAGGAGCGCAAGTAGCTGCTTTCCTGGAGATGTAGATATAGTGTCATGTGAGAGAGTCAAGTGTCCTTGGAGAGCATGAAACTGTGAGTTCTGCTTTTTTTGTCTTGTGTTAAATTGCTAGAAGGTTCTTTGCAGTGGTAGTGACTCCAAACCAGACACTGTACAGGAGCTCATCAGCATGGTTGCATTTCAGTTTGGTGCCTCCTCTGCAGAAGAGACGCTGGACCCAAGCACTGGACCGCAGGATATGGTTCACAGGGGCGCTGAGAAACAGCAGCAAGCTGCCTTGCATAATGAATTAGTCATGCAGCCGTTTACAACTATTCTCTGGAAACATTCACTTCCAGTCGTTGTCTCTCTCCTGCATGACAGCTGTTCAAGATACAGAAGTCTTACTTAGGTCCTTAAGTAGATTTTCTGAATCTGTCTGTAATAGAACACCCCAGCACAGGAAACTAACTGGTATTGTTCAAGTTTTTATAAATAGTGTTCCTGAAAAAATGTTATTTCACTGAGAAACAGGAAGGAAATGCCCAACTCTAGAAACTCATCTCTTCTTCAGTTAGGAGACAGCTGTTTCTGAAACACTCTCATTTAGCTGCAGAGTATTTTTACCACTTCACAGAGAGCCATGTGCACAGAATAACAACCACCACCCTGAGTAACATAGAAGAGAACAAAGAGAAGATTGGACATAGAGGAAGGACCATTTTCACTGTTGCCTCTGGAGTGTATGATCTCTCCATAGGTAAGTGATGGTTCCCGGAAAACTTAGAGTACTTCTAGAGAGCTGCTGAGCCTCATCTTGCAATTCGCAGTGTATTTTTTCAGCTCCTTTATGAGGATCCCCTTCTGATGCCACCTGGGCCTCTGGCACTTCCCTGCCTTGTTGTCCTACAGCAAGCCAGATGCTGTACCTTCTGGAGAAACTCCTTTCTGTCCTGCCAATCCTTTTCTATGGCTGTGCTTTTCTTTCCTGATGTTGCCTTGAGGGTAACTTTTCTTTCCTTCCTGTGGTGGCTGCTACAGTAAAATCCTGTTCAGGCTGCAGAGGAGGCGTTATAGCATAAAGCTACAGTGTTTGCTTCCAAGCTAAGCAGCTCTGGCTGGGAAGATACATTACAAAGGGGGAAGGGACTGTGCAGAGACAAGGTCACAAACTGTGTGCTTCCTTCCCTTTATGGAAGGACAAGAGGTAGCACACGTAAATGTCGCTGCTTGGGACAGCAAGGCAGCTGCCTTGTGTGTTTGCCAGTCACCTGCCCGCCTTCTGACTCACAGGCACATGTCTTTCACCACCTTTGTTTTTGTGTTTTGGTTTGGGGTTTTTTGTTGTTGGTGGTGGTTTTTTGTTGCTGTTGTTGCTGTTTTTTGGTTTGTTTTTCTTTTTTCCCCTCCAGTTTGAAAATTGCTCAGAAATAGCAGCAGGAAATCCACATTGTATTAAGTAGAACATAGTTATAACATTATTATACAACAACTGAAAGTAAAACAGAACGGAGGAGGGGGTGGAGCATCTGCTGCTGTCACTAGGGCAAACTTTATCCAAACTTCTTCTGTGCCAACTTGCTGCACAGCTTCTCCGAGACTTGTGAGTATTTTACAACTTTTAACATTCTCTTCCTTTTCTTTTTTTCTTCCCTGTACTAAAAACGTGAAGGAACTAATACTGCTTAGCTTCCAATTATTTAATGATTTTAAAAACTGTCTTGTAAGATTTGTTATAAATATAAAAGACACAGTTTAAGTATTGTATTTAACTTTGTACCTGGCACCTATGTCTCTTTCTGCTTCATGAGAGACATCAGCAAGTACAGAGAATTGGTGCTAGCCAGTGAAAATTTGGCTAACAAATTTACAAAGCAAAAATGGGGAGAAAACAAAGATACTGCTGTGAGCCTCGTTAACACAGCAAGGACAGTAATAAAAAGCTGGGAGAAAAGTTCTTTACCATCGTAGTGCATACACTTGAAATAGCTTTGAGTGCAGGCAGGGAACTGAAAACCTGCAGTCAAGCGATCTCCTACTGAAAACAGTGATACAGAGATACTGCAGCTGATAGCAGTATAATACGGAGCTACTAGCTGGCACTAAACCTGAGTAAGCAAATGCATGTATAATTCTGCTGTTAAAAATACCACTTTCCACCTAATGAAACCAAAAGGGCATCTGGGGCAGAAACTTGTGAAGGACTGTACTGTTAAGACCTGCAAAATTTATGCTGCTAACTTTTAAGAGAGTCTGATATTGCAGAACAGATTCCTGATTGTAATTACAGTTACTTTAACAATGTTTGAATTATCTGGGAAAAAGAATATTGCGGCCAGTAATACATTTGACACTAAATTCCCAATGTCAGGTACAGGGTTCTGTCAGCCAAATGTTTCCCTTCTCTGAGCTCAGGGTGTCCAGCTTGTGGGAGCCACCACAGCAGGGAGAAGGACAATCTGGAACAGCACCACTGTGAGACACATTGTTCTACCAAAATAATGTGCTTTGTGGTGTAAAGTAGCTCACTGTTCTGCAGGTCAGCACAGTGTTATTGTTCGCAGGGATCAGCAAAGCACAGCAGCCCAACCTCAGTTGTTGGAACAAATTTGTTAGTTTGCACAGAAGTACATATTATATTCCTCTTGGTTTTTTACATGACACAATCTTGTTGCTATATCCTCTCTTTCATCACTACACCATCAGGAGCTAAAACCCAGGAGAGTAAACACCCTTGCATTCAAGTTTTTCATGTCTTTCTGTGCTCTTAAAAACTCATAATGGAGTATAGTGACTTTAAAGGTTAACTACGTGACTATAATGTGCTGCCAATTCTCATTATTATAATGCATTGCCAATTCTCTATAACAAATTACAGTCTGTTAGGAAAAGCAAAAACATCTCAAACATCCATTTGCTGTGTACACATGCTAAAATATTTCTAATTTTCAGAAGTATTTAAAAAGTAATTGCTTAGAAATGGAGTGAGAAAATGCTACTGTTATTTATTATCAGCTATTTATTACTCAGAGAAATGAGTATGAAGCAACATCTTATTTTTTTATAAGTAATCCCCAAATTCAAAGACATCCTTCTCACTCAATTCAGACTTCTGATTCTCATTTTACAACCTTCAATAGGAAAGGAGTTAACTCCAGGAATAAATGCTGACGCATTTGCAAACAAGCTGATACATTTGTCTCTGCAGAGAGCAAACTCTGGTAGAAAGCACTATTAATAGGTTCCCATGGGAATATACACTCAAAACTCCTTTTTGAGCAGGAGTTCAAAGGGACAGAACTATGCTGGAGGTCCCCAGTACCTATACACGCAGATTATTCTTTCACAGACAAAAGAACTTCCAGTTCCATATCACTAATCCCAGATCTACTTACCTTCTTACTGCTTCTGTACCAAACACCAAACCTTAGCCGCTGGTGCTCACCTCAAAGGTTTCTGCGTGCTGAAGGCTCTTCTGCTCTTGCTGGGCCAGTGCTGTTCCCAAGATGGGTAGTGCTATGATCCCATGCTCAGAATGAACCTGAAGGAAGGACTATAAGAGATGACACCATCTCATCCAAGCTGTCTGTACTGTTATCAGTGTAAGCAGAGATCCCACTTGGCCAGGGCTGAGTGCCATCTTTGAGATAATATTCTGTGAGAAGTCTAGTCCAGGATTTCTTCCACATCCTTTAGCTCATTTGGGGCCTGTTCTCCACCATCCATCAGGATTCGTGGGCAGCTGGGGCTAGATTTTTATATCATTATGACAACACAAAGAATTCAGGCACCTCAGCAGCTAATAAAAGCTAATAAGAAGACTGATTCCTTTTTAGCTAAGAAATTAGTGAAAAGCAGCAGAAATATCTGGAAGCCAGCAGGAGATGTACTATATAATTAAACTGTTATCCTTGCCAATAGGTTATTATCAGCAGGTAACAAGAAACATGCATCGTTACAAACCATCTTACAGTATTTCATGCTAAAATAGATCAGGTATGTCTTCAGTGGCAGCACAGGGTGATCACTCAGACCTTGTTGCCATTATAGCTGCTATAAATTACAACTTAACAGTTTAATAGTTTATCACTTAACTCCAGTGCCAATGTTTGAAATTTCTTTACCAAAAAATTCTCCCATTGAGGAACTGTTTTTAAAAACCTGCTTTATAAAAACACTTGCAAACTAGAAGGGTTGATACTGTGACAGTTAAAAAAAAATCTTATCCCGAAGTTGCTAAACCAGCCCACCCATGACTAGAATTTATCAAATGTTTTAGGGTGCTTTTTGTAAATAAAAATGCAAGTGAAGCAAATTTACTGGCTGTACTTTGAGTAGAGGGATTGCTATACTCTAAATCACTAGCCAAAACCAGCTCCCACTGCACCCTTCCCTGGCTGCAGTCTCTGCCAGAACACTATCAAGGACTTGAGCTCATCGGTGATGTCACATCACCGTCTGCCACAGATCCTGTATGTGCAGATACAAAATATGATGAAGCAGTTGTTGAGCTAATGATCTTGTGAACAACTGGTGCAGAAGACCCATTTTATGTAAAGGAGTAACAACACTGTCAAGCTTTCACTCCACATATTTTAAATATCATATTAACTGTTAATATGTTAACTATTATTAACACAATACCAGTTCTGTAACCAACATGATGGAAAATGAGGGATGAACTCTCTGGCCTCTTTTGATGCTGCATTAGCTAATTAAGAATTATAGCACCTGTACCAGTGGTGCCTGCCTGTGCCTCCAGCAAGTGACAAAGTGTCACTGTCTGTCTTCCTGCCAGGGGAAGCAGGAACCTTACCTGCCCTTCCAGGATGAAGGAGAGATATTGCAGGAACATGGAGATCTATGCGCCTGACATCTGAAAGCTGCAGCTGGTTACTGCTACGAACCTGCTTGTAAGAGGAAAAGATATCAACATAAGTGCACTTGTTAAAAAATAACTAATTATATCTGTTTGTTTAAGCCATACTGTCTCTCCTGAGTCACGTAGCCTCAGTTTGAATATCATACTGGGCTGTGACAAAGTATTTTAAAATAACAGATATCTGCATACCTGTTAAAACTGAGTGCCTGTAGTGTGCTTTTAAGAACATGAGAATGGGAGTCACAGGAACTTGCGCAGGCTCATCTATTGTAGCCTGCAGCCAAAAACCGAAAGGTATAGTTTCTTTCCTTGCTAGTGTACTTTGGAAACGGTATAGCTGCTAGATGGACCTTTTCTTTATGCTGCTTCTTGGCAGGGTAAATACATCAAATAGTGTTTCACGTTCCTGAGGCTACAGTTCTGATACTAGAGTTAACGTGATTAGTTGTACTCAGGGCTGCCACATGCAGTGTAGAATGCTGCCAAGCAGCAGAAGGGATGGGAAGGAGGGCAGCACTGGGAGCCCACCTGGGATTGCACTGGTCCCTGTTCTCAGCCCCTGTGATGACCAACACTGGATGCTGGTGATGGCAAGTCATCAGATTGGGGTTTACGTGCTGCCTCGCTGCTCACAGCTTTCTCTCACTAAATTTATTTAAATTTTATTTAATAAAAAAAGGACTAGAGCCTTAATTATACTGTATCTTATAGTAATTAGTTACACAGGCATAGACAACATGATTTTATACTGTCTACAGTACATATGTAGATATATATCTGTAAAAAACAGGAAAACCAGGAAGAGCAGATATTGTGTATTTCACATATGCTTCTTTTGTATGGCCCCATGTCTAATTTGCTGCACATTCCTTGCACCATGTTGTAAATCCAGAATATTTCATCTTATAATTTTTTGCCCTCTCTTTATGGCACGCATCAGTATAGTATAAAATTGCTTCTTGAGCATGTGCTCACATGTAGCCCCCAGTGTGTTCTGTTACAGATGTGAGAACTCTATGTTTTCCTGAACTCAGCTCTGTAGAGGGCACTCATTTCTTCAAACTGTAGCACTGCACTAGAGAAATGTGCATCTGAGCTAGCTGAGTATAATGACTAGAAGTATATGCTTGGAGAACATGAAGCATCTCATCCTAAGGGCAGATATACAAAGCAACTTAAAGTCAAGATTTCTTGTAGGAGGAACTCAGAAAATTATTGCCACTTTTAAAAAATCTGGGTTAAGGAACTTGCCCAAATCACAGGGAGATGGTGAGATGAAGACAGGGACAGGGCTCTTTTCCTCAGGGCTGCATTCACCTGCCTTTGTCATCAAACCCATGCTTTTCTTTCTGTGACCATCTTCCTCCTCTTCTACTAATCTTCCTTTTTCAAATAAGGACATTTACCCAGTTTATTTTTTTTCCCAGGAGCTTGGTGCATTCAGTGAACAGAATCCATTTTGTTCATAAATCCTGTGAGAGAAAAAGGAAATAATTACATCATACTGTGATTAAAGATTTAATACCTTTTTGAAATTATGAATTCACGGAAAGACAGTGAGCACGCGATTGAGTTTAAGTTCTCGAGAAGAATATGCTTTAGCGTTCATAAATCTTCCCATTTCTGCTACATCCAACCTTTCCTCCTTCCTTTCACCTCCACCATATCTTAATTCTTTGGTGTACTCTCCATTCGGCCATGCTACTCAAATTCCACTGCTGTGGAAATTGCTGATTTCTCAGTTCCTCAGCCTTCACCACATTGTTCCTGCAGGAAGCCTTTTTTTTAATACAAAGAATTGTGCTCGCCTCTGAAGCTCTGAGGTGGAGTATGTTCACTGTGAAAAGATTGCTGGAGGCCAACAAATCTCTTCTGCAATTATGTACACAAAGCCACTCACGACTTGGCCAAGTTTGTGCAGGTTTTCTAGGCTGCCAGACTTGAGCACAGCACTAAAAAGCACAGCTGTAATTAAATGGTTATAAACACTGTCTTTACATGAAAGAAATGCATATTTCTGCTCATTTGTTTTTTGGAAATGACTGAACTACTCTAGATGGGACTTGAAAAAAAATCACTAGCCTAAATCAGTCATTCATGTAGGAATTTTCAGCTCTACCAATTTCAGCTTGACCAAACTAAAGGCAACTGAAACTGAGTCTTATTGTTTGAGACTCAGCTTCAGAAGGCCTTAACAAAACTGTAGGCAATAAACCCCTTACATATACAGAGACAGGACTGCATTCCCAGCCCACGTCTTTGAAATTATCGGTGTTTAATTTAATTTCCTAAGAAAATAATGCTTATGCAATCACTCATCTGTGCATGTTTGCATATTTCTGCCTCCCTTGTCCATCATAATTTTTTTAATTCAAGGCCTAATTTCCTTGAATAATTTACTCTGCAAGAAGGCATCTACTGGTCATCTCTTCCAGCCTCCCACCTAAAGCAGGGCTAACTTCAACATCAGAGCAGGTTGCTACAGCCTCCTTTGACAACAATATGCATTTTCCTGCAGCATTCAAAGATGACAGTGTAAGATGAGTCTCTACTAGCTAGGTAAAAAAAAACCCTTAAAAAAAAAAACACCTGTGTCTTTTGTTTTCCATTAATTTTGAAGATTTAAAGGGGACCTGCAAAAGTTACTTGTGAAATTTCAGCAACTTCCTGCTTTGAATGCTCTTAATATATGGGCTAAGAGCCACTCAGGACTTTACTGCAACATCATATAAACTTATTCTTTTGCCTCTAGGTCCCATAATGTACTTTCCTGATCCAGATTCAGTGCTTCTGTTCTGAGTAACGTTCCAGCAGGCAGGATGCTGGGGACGGTGCAGCCAACATGAAACTCTGGCAGAGCACTGAGCAGGCTGGAGAGTCAGGTAAGTGTCATTTAAACAAGACATTTTAGGAAATTTCAGCAAAGCTTTATATGTTATTTTTACATCCTAACAAGAAAACAAGGTAATACAGCAAATTTAAGGCTTGGAAACATTTCCAGTATTTTAGATAAGATCACTAGCACCCTATAATTTTCTGCTTTGCTTTTCCACTCCTTGTTGTTCACTTGTACCAGAATTACATAGTAAACAGGTTTGGATTTTTTCACATTTGTGTTTTTCAGTTTCTTTGTGGCACAGCAAATTCTATCAGACTTTCCCTCTTGCTTGCACTCAATGCCTATGTCTAGCTGACCTTTTACAACACGTGATGCCATAACCCTTAACCTCCAGGGTGTTTAAAACAGCAGAAAATCCTTGCAAGTGTCCAGCCTCTGTAGCACTCTTCAGAGCTCCCCAACTGTATGATTCTGCACCAGTTGCATTTCCAACATGCAGTGTGGCTAGGTGACCTCACTATAACCCTACAGCCTAAAATTAATGACATACTGAGAACAACCGTGCACTTTTCTTCCACTCAGGCTGCAAGATGATAAGTCACAAACATCCCCATCTCTTCTTCTGCTACTTGCCTTTTTGTGCCTGTGTCAAGGACAACAGGCAGAAATACTATGTTTGTAGTTGCACAGACCAAGTTAAACCTGTGGTCTCAGTTCTTGCAGTCATGCTCACTACATCTGCATTGTTACATTCAATGAAGTTTGAAATATTTATTCTTAGAGGCGGAACTTCATGGTATAAGTTTTGAATTGTTGGAGTTTGTTTCTTTTTTCCTGGTAAAAAACATTTATATTTGACAAGCTTAATTCAACATCGTAAGGTGTGAGTGGCACATGTAACAAAGCTATTAAAAGGAATAGCTGCATAAATTCTGTCTTCCTTGCAGACAACCTTGATGCTGTACTCAGCTGGCAGCAGGGATTAAATTGCATGAACAACAGTCTCAGTAGTTCTGCTTCCTAGCCATTGTGGAAGTCCACTCCCTTATTTTTGCCAGTATTTGGTCAAATATTTCAGGCACTTGAGGCAGACACTTGTCTATATGTTGCTATTAGACTCAGGATTAACCATTGCAAACTGTCCTAGCAGAAGCCTTTTTGGTCATTCTACAACCTCTTGAGATCCTCCCTCCTATCCATTTTGTCTGGTGACTGAATCAGGTGCAGAGTAGTGGGCTGTAGTAAATGCTTGAGCCTTGGACTATTATGCAAATAGAGCACAAGACCTGAAGGTCTTGTGCAGACAGGAGTCCTAATGGTACTAATGTAGCTTGGCAATCCAAACTGTGCAAATCCATCTGTCATCCAGGCACTGCAAAATTTTGTAAACCCAGATTTCAGTATCTCCACTTAACTGATGTAATCTGCTCATCTGCAGCCTTGGTGTTCGATCTGTCTGCAGCAAACTGGTGAGCTAGTGATTAGCAGTAAACTATGCCCTGAGGTGGAACTATCTCTGGTTTAACTGTTTTAACTTCTAGATTGTCTCTGAGCCGGTTTTTATGATAATAAACTTCATTTCCATGCTGTGTAGTCATTTCGACAGCCCTGTTGTGAATCACAGTTCCTTCCCAATGTTCACTAGCAGTTTCCTGAGCCAAGACATAATAGGCTCCGGAATGAAGTTGCTCCAGGAAAAGTTTATTCACAGCTTTTTAGGTGGAGGAAAGAGGAAAATGTCAGCATGGCAACTTACTTGCAAACCAAAGCAGCTTCAAGTGGAAGTGTATTAGCTCTTTTTTGAAGAAAAAATAGCTCCCTTCCTAAATGCAATCTAGATGTTTCACTTCAGCTCAAGACAGACGATTCATTAAGTCCTTTAGGAGGGAACATGGGATTTTGTTGGATTGACTTTAATCACAAAACCCCTTGGTGGTTTCTAATAGACATCGTTCAGTGGAGAGGCCGAGGGAAGGAGGGAAAGACTTCTCAGCACCATTTGCATCTCTGGATTTAAAAAAAAAACAAACAGCTATGGAAATAACAGTTACTTCAAATGAATGTTATTTATAAAAATATTAAATAGAGATATACATTAAAAAAAAACACATTCTCCATGCAGGTACTAACAGTTAGTTCTCTTGTCTATGCTATCAGACAATTTCCAACTGAAACTCATAAAGCACAGGTTGCTATGAAAACAATTCTTTCTACTGCAACATAACACCATCCACCAGATCATGTATGTCTCATCATACTCTATGCAAAAGTAGAACTGGTAGCCTTTATGTCTTGGCTAAATTCTTATGTGGGTAAGTACTTTTCCTCCCTCTTGAAGCTCAAGGATGTGTTTCTTCATGTCTCCTTGCCACACCTTCAAGCAAGTTTTTCAGCAAAGAGAACCTTGTTTTGTATGCTTTGTACACATATAAAAATAGTGAGATGACACTTCTGACTTCTGTTTTCCTCCAGAAGCTATTGGATATACATGATTTAACTTTTAAAAAAAAAAAATTAACAAACACAGCATTATTTAGTGGACTACAGCTTTGAGCCTGCAGTTACGCTCATTTTGTTTCAAACAAAGAGATGTTTCTCACCTCATTACCGTGTTCCACATAGAGAATTTCCTCATTGTCCTGTTCTCTTGCTTCTACTCAGAATGCTGAAGGGTTGTGCCATAATTTGGCTCATCTTCGACTTTCCCAGCATATTTTGGTGGATTTAGTCTTTCCAAGATACACCTCTCTGTGCTTCCTAATGCAGGTGATATCTCCACTTTTTTTCCTAAAAAAAGAGTTCAAACAGAGGCAAACACAATCAGTTTGTTTCAGACAAGCTATTATCTTTTTCTGATAGTAATCGCATTGATATTTAAGTAACTATGAGGCATATAAAATTATTGAAATTAATTACGATTATTCACTCCACTTTAAAAAAAGACAGAGTTGGATACATGTCAGTGAAACTTTAAGCACAATTTGGAAATGACTCCTTTAACTGAGCTTGTCCTCTGACTGAACGTTAATCAGTATCCTGACTGCATTATCTCCAAAATTGTTTCTTTTACTTAGCAAGACTTATCATAATTCTGTAAATAATATATACATATGTGTATATTAATTTAATGGAATAGACTGACTTTTTGGAATGTAGTCACGGGTTAAACTTACAATGTGTATTTAATCTCTTACAATTTATTTTGCACTGTGTATGAACATATCAGAAAAAATTATTATCAGTTGATTACTGTCAACTGAGTTGCAGAAGTTTAACATCTTGTATGTTAAATCGATGAAATAAGCAATCCCAGGGTGCAGACCTGTAATATTATCCAAGAGTTTAGTCCTTTTCAGTAATATTGTTTCACAGTTTTAGAATGTAAAGGCACCCAGGGATTTATTTGTGCTTTGCGGTATTGCCAATTATTTTATATACAACTGCTTTTACCATCCCTATGAAACACTTGTTTCAATCTCTTTAAAAACACTTTTGTCTAAATGAATGTGCTGGCTAGTAGACTCACCTTACCCTGTCTGAAAGAAAATTTTGAGTTTTCTGGGTGAGTGCTGTGCTGCACTGATAAGAACTATGACTACCATTTATTCTTTTTTAATAGCTGCGATATAGAAACCAGCTTACTATAACTTAATATCGCTTCAGGTCTCATTACTTTGCACACACACAAGCTCTTCCATTCCAATATACATTCTAGTTTTGGCTGGGCTGCCAAGAAATGGAGGAAAACCATCACTCACACAAATTAAAGAAATCTCAAATAACAACAACTACTGTAGTGTGCTCACCACTTGCATATATGTAGAAAAAGTGGCTCAGTGTGCAAACTCATAATTCATTGCATTCCACAAAATACATTCAAAATTTACATGAAAGGGGGAGGCTTCTGTAGCACACACTAGAGCTTTTCCTATAATCAGTTTTCCTGTATCCTAAGGCAAGAAACTAAGGTTAATTGCTCAGCTGCTGTCTTACTGCATTGTTATTTGTAAGTGATTTAGAGTAATATAAACCAGAAATTATCTCCTTTCCAAATTTGTTTGCCTTTCCTATACAGAAATATGAAACAAATCTATAGTAGTAATATTTTATTCTTTGAATCCTGATACTATTTTTTTTTCTGCCTATTGATCTGTTTACAGTACTTCTTTTGGAAGTTTTTGTGCTGCTTTTCTCAGCTGTTCAATAATTCTGGTTTTCCCAGGTTAACATTTTGGTCAAATTCTCAACAATTCCGGAAATTGAAATAATTTCATGGGTTTCAGTAAAGCCATGGCAATTGACACATATTAGGATTTTAATCTGCTCTTTAAAGAATAAAAGCACAAGAAAAAGTAGAGTATTCCAAACTACATCCTGTTCATTTACCTCAGGATCCAGTAAATTCCAGTGAAAGTATCACTGTAAGAGAGGGTCATAGATTATTATTTTCTTTTTAAAAAAAGGTCTGAAAATATTAACTTTACTATTTTCAGAACGCATTTGCTATTTTTAGTTCTCTATCTATTACAAGTATGTTACAGACATACTCTATTAGTTTATTATATTATTCAAAGTCTCTAAGCTGAGTATTTTGCTAAGACGGAGAAATTATGTGTCCAGCAGTTCCTCCTGTGATAACAATTTTATGGTCTCAGAATTTCCAACTTCATGGATCAGCACAACATCCTTTACATAATTACTGTTTAAGTTTCTGTGTTTGGCACTGTTTTAGATGTTAACATCCTACCCCTAAATGCACAAAAATTTTATCCCTAATTGTATTTTATTTCCCTGTTGGATATCTGTTGCCATGGTATAAAGATATCCCAAATAATATTTACAGGGAGTGCCTACAGCATATATAGATCAGGACACATTTTGCTAACAAACTCCAGTGCTGACTAGTTCTGCTGGCTCTTTTTTTTCGGTGTGTTTTATTAATGTCCTTTATATTTTGAATCTCCTGTCAACTGGTTACTTATCCAGGAGAATATATTCTGCATGGCCTTTTCACTAATTATTGCATATTGCATCCCGAGGGAGGTTGTTTGGGGATAAATGGTCAAAGCTAATAATCTGTTCCCTACAAATGAGTTTTTTGCTGTGTGCTTCCTCTTTGCTTTACTGACTGAACTCATTAATTTTGCCACTATCAATACTTGGGGCTTCTCTATTTATTAATCAAAGTGTTTGTCAAGGAAATTTAGCATTAATGTCATATATGCTTGGATCAGGAAAATAATCAGTTGATCTTTCATAATTTAATAAGTGTTTGGTACCTTGAAAAGACTGACATTACACGGAAGGATGAAAAAAAAAAAGTATGATCAGTTTTCTTTTCTGGCTGGGTTGGCAAAAAATGCTTAAGAGAGATCCTGAATTGACATGCAAGGGGTAAGTCTAACCTACAGAGTAAGCAACATGTTTGATGTTCTGATCTCCCAACCATGTAAATAAGGACCTGGCACCCCTATTTCAAGCAGAGCTACTATTGGAAGAGGCTTGTGGTCAGAGAATATGCATTGGTGTGAGACTATGACTGACAAATTAGTGAAAGCAGACAGACTAAAAGGAAAGCTCTTAATTTATAAATACTCATATTCAACTAGTAATATTTATCCCCAAATATTGAAGCTCTTCTACAGCTACTGTGACTGTAAGGTTCTTTGGAAAGGTATAAAGCCATTCTTTGCACCAAGGACAAGTTTCCTCTTAGGCCTAGAGCCAAGTATAGGACACATCTTCATAAGGCAATGGTATGAGCCCCAGGTGTTAAGCATGTTTTGCAAAAAAAGGTCAAAGGAAATATTTAACTTCTTACATTTCAAATTCTGAAGCTTGAGGTATTGAGTGGAATAGCACTGACTCTGTGACCTTTTGACAAATTTTTCAAACAGGCATTGCAAACTTTACTTCCTGGCATAAATGCCAGTTAGCAAGAGCATGTAGGAGAAGGAAGTCCTACTGGATGACTGTCAAAAGCAAATGAACAAGTATTTAAGCAAAGCAAGAACATATAAATGCATCAGTGATTAAACTGAAAGAGTTTCCTGCCATGCTGATTACTGAGAATACTCTTTTGAATGTCAATACTACTCACATACAAGAATAAGAAGATAGGTAGAGTCACCATGATAGAAAAGCAGCAATTTTTTAATGGTTGCTGCATTGAACAGTGTTCAGAACAGAACCAGAGCTATAAAACATGTTTCTTTGATAGATGGGAACAGTCAGTAGAAATTGGGAAAGGATTTGAAGCAGTGGTACTAGATACCATAATAGAAAAATATTAGTTTCTGTTAATATTGGTAACACACAAATGAAATTACTCTCAAGGTATGTTAACAGGGCTGCACCTGTAGGTAGCATCTGTTACAGAGTTTCGTATTGTCTCAGAGTACCTTATGTGGTTCTCTGTTTTTATCTCTGAATTCTATCCCATCACAATACATACATTCCGACACTAATTCATATTCGGGGGGTTTTTTTCCTTTGTTTGTTTCCCTTTGGTTTTTCCCTTGAAACTGTCTAGAGGACCTCAAAAATGAAAGAGCAGAGAGATCCTTCAGTGATTCTGCTCCTTTAACTTGTAGGGTTTTCCAGCACTTACTCCATAACAAGGCACCAAGAACATGTCTTTCCTCTAAAACGTATTCATGATCCATGAAAACTTTATTTCAAAATTACTTATTTAAGGGCTCAATATTGAAACATCTATCTGGTTCAGAAGTATTGCTTTCTTTATGGGCTCCATTCCTTTTTTAAGTCACTTCCATTGGTTTATGAAATCTTTACTCTCCATGGCTTCTCTCTTGAAAAAAAATATGTTTTTTAAAAAAAGCTTCTTCATTACAAGAATAGGATACAAGTGGAAAAACTATCTGTTTTTTTCTTCTCAATCTTGCAGATTCTGACATAAAAAATGTTCAAATATTATGCACAATACACAACCTTAAACAGATGCAGCACTCTAGTTCTACAGCTACCTGGCGATTTGTCCTCTTGAAGGGGTTTGGGCTAGCATAAGAGGACAGAAAAATTAAATAGTTGAGCCAACCAGAGAACAGCAGAATGAGATTCTGTTGGAGGAGGTGGCAGTTCTCTCTAAAGGAGGCTATAATTATAGTGGCAAAGGAGACACTGAAGGAGAAGAATTGCAGAAACAATGCAAATGAATGGGTGTAGAGCTCAGCTGTGCATGATGTAGACAGTACTTGAATATGGATTTGAAAAAAAACCACTTTATGCCCGAGATGTTGCTCAATAAAACTTTCAAGGACTAGAGAGAGATGGAGGTGATTGTACGATTTTAGAGGGAAATCTGCAGCACTAACAGAGAAGAGAAGATTTACGGACCTTTGTTGCACAAGAAGTCAAAGAGTTGAAGACAGAACAGGGCAGAAGTAGAGACGGAGCAAAATAGCATAAATAATGTGCAAGAAGAGGACTACTGCACTAGAGAATGAAGATGAGAAATGGGCAGAAACAAAACACTGTGCAGCAACCAGTAAGAGAAGAGCAGCACATCATACACCATACACACACAAAAAAGAGAGGGAAACCAAAAAGCCAAGGAGGAACAGAAATGGAATACAGGGTGTCACAAGAGAGAATAGTCTGAGAAGAATGATTTGCTTACAGGAGTAAGGAACAGAAGGACTTGTGATGCCTACCAGCACTGTTGAGACTAGCCAGAAAGCCCAGAGGCAAAGGGAGAAAGGACTGATCAAGAAAAAAGCTGTGTTCTAGAGGTCAAAAAATTAGGGATTAGTTGAGTGTAACCTAAAATTAAGCAGGTTAGATTTTTGGTTTTTGGGTTTTTTTTGGGGGGACTGAAGGTTTTTTGCAACAGTGATTTTTCAGACATTCCAGGATTCTGAAAGAACTGAACATAAAGTTCTGGCAGGGGAACATATTCTTGAAGGATGAGCCACCAGTATGAAACAGTCAGGAAGAAAACACTGTCACTAGCCAGTTCCTTGTTTCCCACGACAGGTGAAAATATTAGCACCAGTTTCTAAATCCTTCATGAGATCGCAGTATGTTGTATGCTTCTGGTTACTTGTTTTCAACAACAATGAAGCAGATGAGGACTGCTAGGAAGATCACAAAAATGAAGGTAAATGTCTTCAAGAGATTGGGCTGTACAGTTGTAGTGGGTTGACTCCGGCTGGCAGCTAAGCTGTCACCCAGTTGGCCTGCTCACTCCTGGCCCCAGCCAGACAGAAGAGAGAACTGGATGGGTGAAAGAGAGGAAATATTCATTGACTGAAATAAAGACAGTTTAATAAGTAAAGAAAAAAAGAAGAAAAACCCCACCAACTAATACAAATGCAATCACTCCCCACCTCCCATCAACAGATCAATGCCCAACCAGTCTCCGAGCAATGGTTACCTTTAAAAAAATTTCCCCCCCACACCTTTTAACGCAGAGTATGACATTATATGGTATGGAGTGTCTCTTTGCTCTGAGTCAGCCATCGTGGCCATGTTGCCTCTCAACGCGCTGTGCAGCTCCTGCCTACTTGCTGAGGATGGCAGGGGAGAGCAGAGTGAGGAAAAGAGAAAGCCTTGCAAGCACTGTTCAGGAATGGCTGACACATTGGTGAGTTATCAACACTGTTTTGGTCACAATTCTAAAATATAGCACCATACCAGCTACTAGGAAGAAAATTAACTCCATCCCTAGTACAATAATCTAGCAAAATGTTGTCTGCTGTCTATACTTGCTCATCAAAGAGGGATTCAAATGAAGGAAAGAGCTGGTTTAGACTGAAGAACCATATTGAAAACATACATACACATAAGACGTGGTCGAGGACATGTAGGTTGAGGATGTAAATTCTCTAAAAATAAAAATACCGTCCAAAATAAGCAATAAAAAACAGTAGCCCTTTATAGATAAAACCAGCTTGCTACACTTTCTTATTTATAAACAACACATCTCAAGATTCACTGAGAAATGTATAAGCAAATCTCAATAAAGAAATTCAGGTATACGGTATGTAGGCAAAGACACGTAATTTTAGCTTTCAGCAGTTTCCTTCACATGTAACTTAAATATTGTAAAGAGCTATGAATATTTTATTTTGACTGTCTTAAATTGTAGTTTTTGTGACAGCCAAAACAGCAAAATCAGCAACTGTTTCTGTTTTTAAAGAAAAGTTTTGTCTTTGCTTATACATTTGCTTCTTTGAAGAGAAAACAGTACTACTGTGGCTTAGATTTTCCTCAGTGGTTACTGCTCTTAAAGTGCTTCATTTTAGCTTCACTATAAGAAAACAACATTCCTTTTCAAAACAGATTGTTGAGCATATCATAACTCTCAACTGCATTGTGGAATAACACGTATTCACTTACAAAGGCTTTAATCCTTAACCTAGAGTTGCAGGTTATCAGGACACAAGCTACAGATAAAAATATGTTATATATTTAAATATGAACTGCTTCCTTGTCCAAAGTTCAAGCTTCCAGAAAATAAGGATAAGTATCAGAGGCATAATAAACACAGAGAGGAATTTGTTAATGATTAAACAGAGTAAGATTAAAAACTGACACTAGCAAAAGGAAATTTTTAAATTACAACAATGTGTGTTCAAGTCCAGAGAATAATTTGTCAAAGCATGTAAGTAAGCTAACATTCCTTATGTTGTTGAATAATAGTTTAGGTGAAATAATTAAGAAATTCAGGAAGAAATTGGCTCTGAATTGTTCAAAGGAATGTGTTAGGTGATCTACTGGATGTTAAGAACCTTTCTCTATAAACAAATGGAATACCCTTTAGAGTATGCGTGTAGTGTATTTTTAATATATTTTACAACACGTACAAGTTCCCTATTACTTCTAAAAACTAAGTATTTCCTTCAAATTAGCAATGATTATTTCATTGCAATAAAATAGTTCCCTACCATATTTAATAAAACCAAAGATCAAGACAACTATGTTAATTATTAAGAATAGAGTGTCATCACACGGAACAATTATTAAAAAAAGGAAACAAATGACAAACTAATGATTAACGAAAAAAAGACAAACTAACTCTGGCCCATTATTCATTAGGTATTGTAATGTGTTGTTTTCCTCACCTTGAACACTTTGTTCTAGAGCATTAATTTGACAATGCATTTGGACTCAAATCAGCTTTTTAAGGCCCCATAACACTAATTATGAAACACAAAGTTGCTAAGTGCTTATGGACCCAGCATAAGTCTTTCCCATTTTCATCTGTAGCCACCTCATTTGATAAAAACTGACTTGTAAAATGATCAAAACGTTTACCTACTGTAAAATGTTTCTAATGCATTTTAAATAATTTTGTTGAAACACTCTTTTACAAACTAAAACATGGATAAAAACATGTTTTCTTCAGCTGTTGCCAACAAATCAGATTTTAAATTTCCTTAAATATATTTTGAGTTTCCCCATAAGACTACTTTTGAACCTCAATTAAATTAGAAAAAAAAAAAAAAGCCCCAAACCAAAACAGGATATTTTTTAAGGACTGGCAAATCAAGTCAAAACAGTTAGCATGTAGATTTAAAAAAACCAAAACCAAAACCAA